>JBBBDQ010002257.1:462500-487500 GCA_037127315.1 Ascarosepion bandense | reverse complement strand
GACACCTTTTATCAGACTAACTCACATTCCATTCTCTCAAACACTCTTCCCATCTACCCAACCCCCATCTTCAGTATCCTCATCCGTCTATCACCCTCCTTCGAAAATTTTCTATAACTAACCACTCTTTCTCATCTCTTTCCCCTATGTAACCCACTGCGCAATATTGGCAATGGAATGCCTTGCTTGGGGTGAAATGTTTACACGTGCTAGTAGACTGGTAACTAGTTCCCACCCTTTCACCTTCAAAATAGTCAAAGTTCCACTTCTACTCTAATTGTTTCTTTTCTCGCACTTCCCACCTCTCTTCCGTAAATTTCCTTCCCTGATAGCTTCTCCTTCTAAGTGCTTTGTCCTTTTAGGACGTAGGCAATCATAGTTTTCCACGTCTCCCTATCCCTCGTGAATCTCAGCACGCTGTTACACCACGCAACCCCCTTTCCGCCATCCACCAGCACAGACCAGTCAAGTAAGTTACACGCTGTTTTCCCTGTATCTCTATCCCTGTCTAGCCTGTATCAGGTTCTCCAAGCCCTCCTTCCTCATTGCATGGTTCCAGAAACTTCAGCTGTCTCTTCTTGATGCACAATATTAATTTCCTTCACGTTTCCATCCTTTCCAAAACTTCATCATTGCTCACATGCTCGGGCCATGATATCCGCAGTATCCTTCTGTAGAACTACATTTCAGTTGCCTCAAGTTCTTTCTTCATCTTCGATGATATTGTCCAGCATTCACTGCCATATTGAAGAACTGACATCACGTATCAGTCCAGTACTCTCTTCTTTGTTTTGTAGTCAAACTAGCAGTATAGCCCGGCGTTGCTCGGGTACAATGAAAGCTTTAAAACTAATCCATGGTTCTGGAGCACAGACACTTTGGACGTTGGCAAAAAAGACTAAAAAGCAATAGTTGTTTCCAGTTAAAGCGAAACCGTAGACTGAAAGAAAAATGAATGGCTGTAAGTCAAATTTTAATTTCCTGGTATCGATATCAAATTTTCTGCACTATTGTAAGAACTGCAACCTTGAAACTTCTGAATATTAATTCTTATGTGTTTGTCTATGAGTGTATCAAATTTGATTAAAATCGGACCACTCCTTCTATAACCCGATTTTTTCGATTATCAATTTTCGATATTTATCGGGGGTACCTCGACACAAAACCTAGCTACGAACACTCGCAGACGCTTATAGTACAACTGTGTAAATTTTCAAGAAAATCGGTTCAGCCATTTCGGAGTCTATAGGTAACGGATACACACACACACACACACACACACACACACAGAGACATACACACACACACAGACAAAGTTCCATTTATAAATAAGTTTAGATAGATTTTCCTGTCTTTTAATACTCTACTCAGCTTCTGGAATACGTCCTTCGCCATGCCAATTCGCCTTCGGATTTCTGTGCCGCACCTTCCGTCTTCTGTTAGAAGACTTCCCAACAATCTCCAAAAGTTTAAATGCTGTGTCAGTCGCCATCTTCTATTTCCTTGATTCTTTTATTTTTTATCTTTTCTCCAGCATACTCCATACTTTGTTCTTTTTTCTTTCACTATAAACCCGTGTGCACCAGTAGCAGTCCTGCGTTGCTTGAGGTGAAAGGATTATAAAAATACCCGAAAGTAGCTTTTTCCTTGTGTTTTGAATATTTTTAAACAAATATATCAGTATATACCTATTTTTATCCCTACCCATACTATGAAATGAAAATGTGGTTGTGTGCAGGTAGATGTATTATGCATTGCAATCAATAACATTAAAGCAAAATTCCTGTGGGGAAATTAAATATTTAATCACTATTTTTAAATATCTGCTTTCGTTTTGTGTGATTAAATTTTGCCAATACCAATGTTCGGGTCTGGAAATAAAAATTTAAAAAAAAAAACAATTACTACCTACTTTTTTTAAAAATTTTAATTATTAAGAAAAAAAAATCCTTTTCACTCAAAGAAAATCTAATTTCCTGAAGATGAAGAATTTTTCCGAATGGGATCTGCCCAACAGGAAATCCAAAATTAGGATTGGTGGTCCGTGTATGAAGTTAGTTTCTTCCGTTTGAATGATGACAGTTGGGTTTTTTATGGTGGTAAAATTTCACTCTTGGCATGCTCGCTTTATTAATGGGAGTGAAAAGTGTAATTAATTTCATGATTGACATTGATCAAGAATTGACAAATATTCTTTTTTTAATCTGTTGCTTATTTTTTGTACATTTCGATGTTTATAATAGGCAAAGTGTAAATTCTACACTGATTTGCTCGAAGAAGATTTCTCATATTGGTTTTTAACAAACACAACTCTGCAATAATCGTTATTCTTCATCCCAAAAATACAGAGGTGATAACAATGAACCATTTGTCTGAAACAATCAGGATTAAATAATAATAATTCTTTACCACAGAATTACACATTTTTTCGGAATAATTTGAGGTGAAAATGTAATAGTCCTTTATCGAAAAATTACATGACTAAAAAGAATGAACCATTTTTCTGAAACAATCAGTATTTAATAATGGTAATTCTTCATATAAATCCAAGAAAATTTGGGAATAACAATAAATATTTTTAGTTGGTTGTTAAGCATCGGCATAACTTAATGTGTTCATCACATAAACTTTTCTTGTCAACTTTGTATTCGACAACGAACATTACTAAACTTTTCTAACCAACTTTGAACCAGAACATTACTCCTTTTGTAAAATACAGAATTGTTAATGGTTATATAAAAAAAAAAGGATATTTTAATACAACAACTTGATTGTTTCTTAGTTTTATACATTTTTTAATGTTAGACTAAACTAAACAAAACCAAACCAAATCAAATTTAACCCCTAATAAACATTCCTGGTCTACCATAGGTTAAATACTAAAATTTGTATAACTAAATCGATTAATATTTCTTAAAAGAAATTAGATACAAAATATTTACATTTCGGCATTAAATAACCCATAAAGGTTATATGCCGCTAAACAAAACAACCAATCGATAAGAAGGCATAGACAAGCGGCCTGATAAGAGGCAACAGGTTATTGCAAATAATGATGGATATGTAATTGAATAAAATTAGGTACCTCGACGAACTTGCCATGCATAAATCTTAAAATGGACTTTTAAAAACGAAAATCTTTCTGGAAGCTTTTATTTTAGTTTTAATTTCAAGCTAATAGATTAAATTAAATATTTCCAATAAGCAACATAATTCGCTGTATTTCAGAACTAATTTAATTTGTCTGGAAGAAGTGTAAATTTTGAAATGGCAACTTATCGCTGACATCTTTCATTACAATGTAATTCTATTTATTAAAAAAAACTTTAAAAAATAAAATATATGACACGGCCCCTGGCTGAGTTCAGCCACCTTTCCTGACCTTCGGTTGATTCCGCCAACGTTGAGTTGTCGATCTCGAATTAGCCAAAACAAGATTGCTTGCTCTCACTTGAAAAGATTGGCCCAGACACGCGAGGGAGTGGTATATAATGAAAACCAGATATAAGACCGCAACGACACGGTGCAGAATCATATATATTAGTATATATCGAATAAATACAAGATGACAATCAAATCAAAATTAAGTGGCGAAAAAGAAATATCAGTTGGCTGGTATTTCAGTAGCTATATCCCCACATATTCAACTTCCAGCTGGTTGAATTAGAACTCATCGTCTCTTTTCTAGCAACAAGCCCCAAGCAATTTCTTTCTACCTTCTTATTCCAAACACGGGACCCGAACTAACTAAATCCCGTTTTCCATGCCAGTTTTATTAAAAACACTCAAAACTTGGGAGTTGAAGTTTGGTATGGGGTTTCTATTTTCCTCTCCCTTTATATGACTTACTATCTTGACATGCTAGTAATATCATTTAAAGGATTTCGACTTCCAAGAGAAGGGGAGAAAAACACTCTCTGTTATTGTCCGCCCGTTCTTATCAGCTGTTCACAGGAAATCCGCAAGGCCGTATTTTGACCTACAGTCACATATCGTCAAAACCCATTGAAAATATTTTGACTAACTAGCTTTGATAACTTCGCTTACTTCTCCCAAGAAAAGCATTTCTGCACTCAGTGATCTTGAATCTGTATTTTCTACTTTTTATCATTTCGGCTACTTTACCTGATAAAACTAATTGTATTCTCCAATTTTAGAGAAATCTCTTCTCATCTTGAAAACCACTTAGAATTTATACTAACCATCTGAAAATAGAGTTTAAACTATAGTTTTCTGAAACTCTTTGAAGAGAATATTAGCTGATTTAAAGTTTAATCTGATTTGAAACAGATATTACTTCAAGTTTAAAATTTAACAGAAATGCGTTTTTCACATGCCTGTGGGTGTTTCTTTTACGTACAAGTTGACATCTTGATAGTAAATTCTTTTTTTCTAAATATTTAAGATTACTGGGCAGTTAAAAATCATATTAAAAAATGATCACACTTTAATTTTTTAAGTAAATTTTATAGAAACGGCCACCGCAGAAAAACATTGAATAAACTTCCATCTGTCCTTCAAAGAAAAAAAAAATACGAAGCTTTTCTAAAAACACTTACCAATAATTTAATTTTTTTTTAATCATTTCACCCCGAACAAGGTAGAAATGCCACTGATGAGCGGGAAAGATTAATTAGAAAAGAGTGAGGAGTACAAACTAATTAGAAAGGAGCAATAGAAAGCTGAGAATGCAGGTGCGATGACAGATACATAGGTGGAGAGAAAGGGAAGGATATACGGGGGTAGGGAGAGAGCTAGAGTCCAGTGGTTAATAGATGAGTGTTGACATTGCATTTAAATTTCTGGAGGTTGTAGCCGTCAGGAAAGCAAGAATATGGGAGCGAGTTCTACAGGCGGGAAGTGCGAGAGAAGAAGCTGCAGGAGTAGAATTGTCGTCTTCATTTGGCTAACCTGACAGTGAATGGGTGGGACTCAGTTGCCAGTCTGGTTGAATGAGTATACACCTGTTGAGGAGGCACCAGTGACTTAAGTTCGTCCGAGCAGAAGCCCTGAAAGTATTTATAGAACAGAAAAAGGGAGGCCACATTTCGACGGTGGGGAAGTGGCTGCAGTTGAGCCGCCAGATCAGTACCTATCACATTACAGACTCTCCTTTGGAGCCTGTCGAGAACACTGAGGAGAACGGCAGGGGCGCCTGACCATAAATGGCAGCAGTACTCCATGCACGGACGGATGGTTGACTTGTATATATGCAGGATGGATTTAAGGCGGAAAAATCATCCTGGATCGACATAGTGACCCAACCATCTTAGCAGTAGATTTAGCTATGGATTCAATATAGTGGTTCCATTTGAGGTCTGAGGAGATAATTAATATCTTGCAAGTTTTATTAAAATCAGACAATTATTTGATTTTTGCAATAATTTGCAAATCAATGTTTTTTCTACCACAAAAAAAAAAAACGATGCTAAAATTTCCTTTAGAAATTTTTTGCTACCACGCTAACGCAAAATGAACAAGATTTTGAACATTCTGAAGTTGATAATATATATATATAATTTAATAATCAAAAATCCTTTGGTCTTCCTCTTAATAATAACATAAACATTTTGATAATAATTTGTTTTTATTAAATCTGGGGTTATTTTTTCATTAACGTATGCTAATTTTTAGCAAATCATGTTGGTACCTAAATAAAATGTAAGTGCAATTTTTTTCTGGCGAAAAGTATTATTAAACAAAAGTATAAATTATTAATCACTGGACTTAATACAATCCTGACATAGCAGAGTCAGAGTCGCCTGACATTGGTCTATGTTTGTCATACTAGACCGGTTGAATATATCTTATGACTAAACCTAATATATTGTGACAGCAACAAATTCTAGAGAAATGGAAAGAAGAGGTGACAATGATTGCGACTTTCTGCTCAGGGTGGTTATGAAAAATCAGAATCAAAATCAAGCTCCGGTGGTGTAGGATTCTCGGGAATTTCAACAAGAAAAGATTATCTATTTTCTCTTTCCATGATTTGCAGGTCACTTTTCCTGTCGTTCGGTAAATTATCAAGTTTAACTTAGGACACCTAAAGAAGTGACAATAGATTTTGTTTTTTATTGATTTGCATTGATTTTCTTATTAACATAATGCTCGGAGAACTGCCATTTTATTTATTCTGACTGTGACGAAATACGACCGTTGACAATTAAATATGATCTCCAATCCGATAAAATGTTTTCCATAAATCTATTTCAAATTGATACTGATTATTAGGACCTTGAATAAACTCTCGCTGATTTTTTATGAAAAGTAATGTTATATTATAAAAATTACGAACAAACGGGTCCCTGAAATTATTGTCCATCGCGAAATAATGATATATTCAATTTGATGAGTGCTCACAATGTTTTTATGTCTATAAATTTAGAAAAGCACCAGCTATTCTAGTGTCAGAATTTCCTATCATAGATCATTACTTTATAGGGATTGATCAAACATGCGAAAATTTTCATGACTCGCGGGCCACATGAGATATGGCTCACTATAAATTTGGCTGTATTAATAAAAAAATTAAAGTATTTTTTCGTTGAAAGTAAAGCGAACATTTTCACTGCAGAAGATCACATGCGCAACCACCTGCCTTAGAAATGGGGAAGAACATAATATTTCTTTTTATTTTGGAAAAAATACATTTTTTTTTCGATTCAAAAACTGAAGTTTTCTTATAATATTATCATTGATGACACAATGGTTAGCACATGCTGCTTGACATCTTTCCATCATCTTTAATGAGACTGACCAACATCTGCTGCCATATAGAAGTTCAGACAAATAACAGTCCAGTTCATTTTTCGTAATTCATTCATCATGGAGTTCATGGTAAATAGCATGAGCATCGGACCATATGTGGAAGCAGAATTCTTAAAAAAGTGGGGTGCGCCAGCCATCCCTGGTTCAAGGCCACTTCCAAATATAGCCGACAATCCCCGCATTTAAAGATATCATCAGGTTGTTGAAAAAATAAGTGGAATTTTGTTTGCTGAACATTAACATAAATATTTAAGAAGAAGAATGTTCGATGAGAAACAAGTAATGAGTTAAGGGTATCAAGAGTTGTAGAAATGTTCGTAGTAGTAATTGGTTGAAAAGAGTTTATGCGTACGTAGGTATGTATATATGAGCGTTTGTTCGGTAAGAAGAAGAAGAAGAAGAAGAAGAAGAAGAAGAAGAAGAAGAAGAAGAAGAAGAAGAAGAAATAATAGGAATCAGCACAGGAGAAAAAGGGAGAAAGAGAACAAGTGCGACGCGACCTTACGCCCGGGTCGTGGTTGAAGTTTCTCCCGTTATATTTTAGTTGTGTCACTCTCTCGTTGCTCCCATCTCTGAGTGAATGACGCTGATCGAAGTAATGTATATATTCGTTAGATTTTTGGCCCTGGATCGCCAAGTATTTTTTGGTCTTGCAAATCCTTCCATTGGTCAGAAAATCAATTTAACATATACTTGCGAAACCCGGTTTCGATTTTTACTTTAAGTACATGGTCAATTCTTTTTCTATTTGGGAAAAACCAGGATTTCACACATCATTGTGAATTTTTGTAAAAGTTAAGAAGGTTGATTTTGATTCTTAATTTCCTATCTACTACATTCTAAGCATGAACGAATGATAGACCTATAAATATGTTACAAATATTCCGGAGAAAAAAATGTTTAGCAGGACGCAGATAACCAAATTTCGTAGCGGCTAATCTAGGAATGGATTTAATATATTTTTTCCTCCTCATATATTTTTCTCTCAAATGATTCATAGAAAACAGTTTTGTTTTGGGGGTTGTTAAAATTAATAAGCTATTCTTTGATCCATGGATGTGCATTGTAGTGCAGTGGATATCGCCTCGGAACGAGAGATCGGAGTGCCGAGTTCGAATTCCAGTTGAATCCTTGCATTCACTTACGCACAAATACTCTTGGGAAAGGTATTAATTCGTCTCTTCCCTACAGTTATGGGTTAAATAATGGGACAGATTGGGTTCGATAGCCTTGGCTGGCAACAGTCTACTGCAGAAAGCAATGGCAACCTACTGCGGGATAATCTCCTGCCCAGTCAGTGATGTCTCTTTCGAGATATGATCTCCCAAAGCGTGTATCACCTATAGCACGTAACTGGCTCTTTGATCTAGTTAACAACAGACTGTAGATCATTTTTGAGATCATCCCCCCAATTTGACCTTATCAAGCAGATCAGGCTCAGTATCGAGACAGAAGTAAATGGTTGTTTCACCAGCATAAATACCGAGCTAAAAGCTGATGCCGTCGGGAAGGTCAATAATGAAAATTAAAAACAAAATAAGACCAAGGACAGAGCCCTGGAGAACAACTGCATTAGTATGAAAGAAACTGGAAAATTGGCTGTTCAGGAATAATTTAATTGGTTGGAAAGATTGGATCAGTCGACAGGATTTGCTTGAAGAAGAAAGTTGTGCGTTGTAAGTTGTGCTGTTAATTCTGGGCCATTTTAATTTACGCCTCTGGTATTATTTGATGTTGGACATGAGAGATTTATTTTTGACACCTTGGAATTACGATCTCGCGATGATTATTTTTTTTATCTGATATTCCCTCTTGTTATTTATCTCAATATATATATATATATATATTGAGATAAATTATATATATAGTGTAATATTTTTATTATAATTATAATTATATAATTAATAATTATATATATGTATGTATATATATATATATGTATTGAGATAAATTGCATATATATATATATCCTAAAAAACTCATAAATACTAATATTTCTCCGACAGACTCTAACAAAAGAATTAAGTTTATTATATATTACACTAAATCCACTACATCTAATTCATTCGTCCGCAACGACTCTTCCCCCACCGTTAGTGATTTGCAAAAAACCATTGTAGTATATAAATTCATATGTCCATTTAGAGATTGTATCTCTAACAACCTCAATAATATCTACATTGGCCACACCACAAATTCGCTCTCACGGCGTCTGACGTTGCACTTAAATGAAAATTCAAATATATTCCGTCATTTAGAACAACACGGTTATCAACGCACACTTCTGAGAAAAACGCTTGTTGATAACACGTACATACTTAAACAAGAAAATAACAAACAGAAACTAAAAATCCTCGAAGCAATCCACATAAAACGATTTAAACCTGGTTTGAATACAATCAATTTTGATATTTCCAAAAACGTACTCAAATGTCTGTAATCAGACCAGGGACCACAACACCACTATTTTGTCACTGTCTTAGGCCATCCGCCACGGTAGGGATGGACTTATATTTTCAATTCAATTCTCCTTATTGTTAATAACTTAAATGTTCTATGTTTACTGTGTGTTAATATTTACTCTTTGATAATGGCTTATGTGAGCCGAAAGCTTAGACCCGATAAAAAAATCAACAATTATTGTGATTTTTTGTTGTCTTTTAACGACATCACCATCAAGTATATCAGACGGTATGAACGGATCCTACACAAAATTAATAGACAAAACTTGTCTATATTATTCAATGAAACCTGCATTAATGAAAAAATGCTGCCAAAATACACACACAATATATATATATATATATATATATATATATATATATATATGGTAATATCATTATTATAATTTTATAATATAAGCATAGTTTACTGCAACACAAGAGTCATTGTGTCTTGCTACTATCCTATTAGCACCTCGTAAGGTTGTGAAATATTTTTTTACTGTCAGGAATTATTATATATAAATCTTTGACAACAACACAATTTTTACCAGATCCAGACCATTAAGGCGTGGGGTTTGCTGTAAACTATGTTTTTACTATAAATTTATAATAAAAATATTACCCATTATAATGATCTACTAAGTATCGCGTACACTTGATAAAGTAAATCACTACAAACAGTGAACTGTCAACCTATTAGTTTGTACTACTATTGATTGATTGATTGATTGATTGATTGATTGATTGAGGGCACAATGAGCCACTCTCCGGAAGGTCAGCATAAATAATGCTGATGAAAGGCAGAAAAAAATCTTTCAGATGATTAATTCACAACAGTTTAGTTTTGGAAGCGTTGAATTTAACAATCCATACCTTGCCCCAGTTAACAACAGACTGAAGGTCGTTTTCAATATCATCCGCTAATTTGACTTTGTCAAACTGATCAGGCTTAGTATTGAGACAGGAGTGAATGGCTGCTTCATCAGCATAAATACCGAGTTAAAAGCTGATGCCATCTGGAAGTTCAATAATGAAAATTAAAAACAAAATAAGACCATGGATGGAGCATTTGAGAACAACTGCATTTAATCCTTTCACTTCAAGCAAGGCAATAAAGTCACTAAGCCGCAAGATGTGTCAGAGAACATGAGAAAAACTACTATTAATGAAAGAGGAAAATAAAATAATTAAGAAAATAAAAATAACCTTTGACATTGCATTTAAATTTTGAAGTTCAAAATTGAATGAGAAGGATTGAACAGGTTACTTATTAATCATGATTTGAAATTTCGAAAAGAAAGAAATTTACTTCACCTTTATACCAGTTTCATTATTCTGTCTTGTTTGAATCTGTAAAGCTAATTCCGCCCCGCCCCCCGCCAAATGGAGCATAAACACCGAAAAAGATTAGTTTTAAAAAAATACATAAGAAACGATTACACATGCCACAGAGGTTAACCCAGGATCCTACAGCACGAATGCTGGTGTCCCACAGGGCTCTATCCTGGGCCCAACGCTCTTCCTTATTTTCATCAACGACCTCCCAGATGAGATCAGTTCCCAAGTAGGCATCTGCGCAGACGACACCAAAATATACTCCCGCACCAGTAAGAAACCTGTCGTGGTGGACAGACATAATCTCGCTGCTGACATTGAACGGAATCTACACTGTGGTGAATTGGGGCAAGAAGTGGCTTATCAACTTCATTGCGTCTAAGACCAAGCTGTTGTCTGTCAACCATCACAGGCAACCTCTCCTGTCTCCCATAAGCATGGACCAAGCGATTCTCCCTGAGAGCAACACACTACGCCTCCTCGGTTTTACCCTCTCCTCAGACCTCAAATGGAACCACTATATTGAATCCATAGCTAAATCTACTGCTAAGAAGGTTGGGTTACTATGTCGATTCAGGATGCTTTTCGGCCTGAATCCATCCTGCATATATACAAGTCAACCATCCGTCCGTGCATGGAGTACTGCTGCCATTTATGGTCAGGCACCCCTGCCGTTCTCCTCAGTGTTCTCGACAGGCTCCAAAGGAGAGTCTGTAATGTGATAGGTACTGATCTGGCGGCTCGACTGCAGCCACTTGCCCACCGTCGAAATGTGGCCTCCCTTTGTCTGTTCTATAAATACTTTCATGGCTTCTGCTCGGACGAACTTAAGTCACTGGTGCCTCCTCCCACCCATTCACTGTCAGGTTAGCCAAATGCAAACGACAATTCTACTCCTGTAGCTTCTTCTCTCGCACTTCCCGCCTGTGGAACTCGCTCCGATATTCTTGCTTTCCTAATGGCTACAACCTCCAGAAATTTAAATGCAATAACAATAGTCATCTATTAACCACTGGACTCTAGCTCTCTCCCCACCACTGTATATCCTTCCCTTTCTCTCCACCTATGTATCTGTCATCGCACCTGCATTCTCAGCTTTCTATTGCTCCTTTTTAACTAGTTTGTACTCCTCACTCTTTTCTTATTGATCTTTTTACAGTTATGTAGCCCCCCCCCCGCTCATCAGTGGTATTTCTGCCTTGCTCAGGGTGAAATGATTAAAAAAAAATTAGATTGGACACATTACTTATTAATTAACCATTTAAAATTTAACCAAATATAAATTTACTTCATCTTCATCGAAATTGCTCTGTCTGATTTAAAATGTGTCTTATAGAACTAGAGACCTTACTTATAAATCGCTAACTGTATATGTTTAGAGAAAGAAATGACTTCATTTTTTAACTAGTTTCTATAATTTTGCTTATCTGAAATCGGCTTTATAAGATTAGAGAAATTACTTAGCAATCAACCCACGGAGCTTTTGAAAACAGAAGTAAGCTTCATTTGATACCAGTTTTGGTATTCTATTTTGTATGGAACTTCTCATATTAGAGTGGCGACATTCTTTATCACCAAACCCTTGAAAATTGGAAGCGAAATACCATTCCTTCATTTTGATACCAGTTTCAATATTCTATTTGGTATGAAACGTCTTTTATTAGAGTGGCGACATTCTTTACTATCCAATCCTCGAAATTTGGAAGCAAAATACATGTCCTTCATTTTGATACCAGTTTCGATATTCTATCGTGTCTGAAGCTTGTCTTATTCGACTGGAGACATTCCTTATCACCCAGCCAACGAAATTTGGAAGTGGAGTGCATTTCCTTCATTTTGTTACCAGTTTCAATATTCTATCTGGCGTGAAGCTTGTTCTCTTGAATTGTTGACATTCCTTTTCACCTAAATATATTTCCTTCATTTTGATACCACTTTTGATATTCTATATGGTCTTATTAGATTGGCGATATTCCTTATCACCCAATCCTCGATATTGGGAAGTGAAATTAATTTCCTTCATTTCGATACCAGTTTCGATATTCTATCTGGTCCCAAGCTTGTCTTATTGGATTGACATTTCTTATCACCCGGTTTTCGGAATTCTGAAGCTAAATACATTTGCTTCATTTTGATACTAGTTTCGACATTCTACCTCGCCAAATACTTGTTTTATAGGAGTGGAGATCTAATCAAACATCCTTTGTATTTCGATTACTGTTCTCTTCATAAAAAGGATTAACAACGATTCGTGCAGTATGTGATAAGAAATACGAATGAATGTATTCAATATTAGTAAAAAATTCGGTGTCCTGGTGCGCGATCTCGTGACATATTCTCACTTGATATTTAAGGGAACAGCAGGAGGAGTTACCTTGAAGAATTCTGGCATACAATGGAATAGGAAGATCACCTTTCCATTGAGAAGAAAGTGTGTACTTAAATAAAATCATTTATTGTTGTAAAAAGGCAGCTTCTATCGTTTGAATGGAATTGGCCTTCAAATATGTTCCCAATGTCAGAATTTATGAAAAGATGTGCCATACGTTGTGAAGAAATGGATATCAGCCTGGAATGAGGAATTGGAAAACCGAACTGGAATTCCAGTCAAATTCGTTTTATTCAGTCGGTTAAGTGCCATACGTGATACACGCTTGGGCGATCATGTCTCGAAAGAGACATGACTGACTGGGAAGGAGATTATCTCGCAGTAGGTTGCCATTGCTTTCTGCAGTAGACTGGTTGCCAACCAAGGCTATAGAACCCAATCTGTCCTGTTATTTAACCCATAACTGGAAGGAATAGACGGATTAATAACTTTCGCAAGGGTATTTGCGCATAAGTGAATGCAAGGAAATCAGCTGAAATTTGAACTCGGCTCCCCGATTTCTCGTTCCGAGCCGATATCTAATGCACCACAACGCACATACATTTACACAAATATACCAATATTCACCCATTTCTTCTCCTACCAGCTATGGGTTTCAGAACAGTTCGGAAGAGACATGATCGTCCAAAGCGTGTATTATGTATGGCAATTAAGTGACTGACTGAATACAATAGTTGGAAACATAAGCAAAGCTTCTACTTGGCATAAGGTGGGAGATCAGTTTTTTATTGTCATGAAGTAATAAACTGATCCTCCAATAATTACTACTTATTAATATAATAATATAATTGTTATGGTGGCTTACCCAGATGACACATTGAACTCTTCCGAACTATATATAAGTAGCATTTTTCTTTGTAGTGCAGAATCTATTTTAGTTTAACTGTGACAGCCGCGCTAATAATCTCTCATTGGTATATGTTTGTACTACTGTCTTTGTTAAATATATTTGACTAGCAGTATAGCCCGGCGTTGCTCGGGCGTAATGAAAACTTTAAAACTAATCCATGGTCCTGAAGAAACTGAAACTCAGCCTAAAGAATCTTTGTGTGAAGTCTGTTGAGAATCGGATAAAAATTGTGGATTTATATAAAGGACATACAGACATATAAACAGATACACACACAAAGATCTTGCCTTATATATATATATATATATATATATATATCATCGATTTTCTGCACTATTGTAAGAACTGCAACCTTGAAACTTCTGAATATCGTTTCTTATGTCTTTGTCTATGAGTGTATGAAATTTGATTAAAATCGGACCACTTCTTCTATAACCCGATTTTTTCGATTATCGATGTTCGATATTTATCTAGGGTACCTCGACACAAAACCTAACTAAGAACACTTGCAGGCGCTTGTAGTACAACTGTGTAAATTTTCAAGAAAATCGGTTCAGCCGTTTCGGAGTCTATAGGTAACGGAAACACACACACACAGACACACAGACACACACAGACAAAGTTCCATTTATAAATAAGCTTAGATTAACTCTATTCCGTCTTTGTGTTTGTAGTTCTGGCCCCAACGGACCACAATGACTTGGTGAAAAGGTCACAGCAACTTGGCGACGAGGTTTCTTGCGGACACACGAGGTTTCTTACGGATGACCAGGATTCTTAAGGACCTTTCAGGACCCCAAAAAGACTGCTTGGAAATTGTCAATATTGGTTCAACATTGTATGCACGGAAATTTATTTTCGTTACGCTTTCTTCTATTCAACGGTATTTGGCAATCCAGAAAAGAAAACCGAACGGGGAAAAAGTTCTACTTTTGTAACACCTTGTTCTAATCAACAGTAAACGGTAATCCAAAAAAAGAAACCAAACGAAAAAAAAAGTGTAACTAACTTATGCTGAACTTGAACGTGAGCCGCTAAACTACAAGAATTCATGTCTTTCGCGAAAAAAAGCACTTGTGATTGTCTGTGTGAGTAAGAAACTAAAGCTACTTTTTTATTCACTTTCAATTATTTACTATTTTCGTTTCACTGAGTAAGAAACTGAAGTTCTTTCTTGTTTTTTGTTATTCAAAGAAAATGTTTCAGTTGAATTTAATTTGTATTCGGGTAACTTAAAAAAAAAAAGACGCGTATAAACATGAATGAATTTAACTCCACCAGGCTAGAATTTCTTAAGTTCTAACTTGAACAGCAAAACTAACGGGAACTTAAATGGCAAGAAAAAAAGACCGACAGGAATTTAAATTGCAAGAAAAATTCAAAAACAAATCGTTGATATTCAACAATAAGCTGAAAAAGAACGAACTGAATTTCAAAAACAAACTGAAATCAGACATCAGAAACTCAAAGAAATTCTATTTCAAACTCAACAAGAGCAAAAAATATCGCTTAAACTGGCAAACTGGGGACAAGTTAGTGAAAACGAAAATACGTTCTCACAAAACACGATCTAGGGCGCGACAGACACTTATACATATTCTCAGGACGAGGATATATCCTTTGCCTCCTATTTTAAAATATTCGAGGATTTATACACCACAGATTGCATAAATTGGTCGGACTCTAAGAAAGTTCGCCTTTCCCACAGCAGAGCACACAAAATTTGTGAATTATATTTTACCCCGTAAAACAAGCGAATGTCAAGTTAAACTTCTTACAGAACCTTTTAGTCCTAAAACTTCACTCTTTCATAAGAGTTGGAAATATATGAATTTAATCAGAAAACATGAAGATTTCACAACATTTGCGTCGGTCATGAACAAGCATTGCGACGAGTTCAAACTGTCATAATTGTGTGTAAATAATTGAAAGTATCTGATATTTTCTCAGGGACTCGTTTCAGCTAAAGACGCTGAAATTAGAAGCATTCTGAAAAATTTGGAAAATGAGCCAAACCTTACTCTCCAACATATAGCGGAAGACTATCAGAGATTCGTAAGCGTACGCCAAGATTCGAAAAATATTGTGGAATTTGGCATATCTGACATGAGAAAAGTACACAAAAAAAAAAAAGATTCTACACCTAAACCAAAACAATCGCAAAAGAAACGAAACGACTTGCTTCCTAACCCGTGTTTCGGTTGTGGATTATTACATATAAAGACTGCCCTTACCAGAATAAAAATACTTAAATTGTAACCGTATTGGGCACAAGAGCTGACATTTTCGAGCGAGAAAGAGGTTAATAGTCACGTAAACGAACACAAAAGCAGATGAACAAGAATGGTTAAATATTAGGAAGTACATGCAAGTACAGAACAAAAATAAAAATATTAAAATGCAGTTGGATTCTGGTTCAGATTTAACAATCATAAATCTACACACTTGACTTAGAAAAAGTTGGGAAAACCAAACTTGCTAAGAACTAATAAAATGGCCAGGTCCGTGATAGAGGAAGAAATCAAGTTTAAGGGAGAACTTATTACGAACATAAAATTTCAAGAAAAGACGTTAATATTTGTATTAAAAAAATACAGAAAATTTATTTGGCACCGACTGGGTGGAGAAAATTAAGTTGTGGGACATGCCAATTAATTCATTTTGCCAAAAACTAGAAAACCAGACCACCAAGGTGAATAATTTAATAAAAAACTTAAAAGAAACTTTTCAGGAAGTTTTCTTCTGGGGGCCTTGGTCGGTGTTAACGGATGACGTCAAAATTTGAGTTAAAAGAGGACATCCAGCCAGTGTTTAAGAAAAAAACGTAATGTGTCTTTTGTCTCTTTACCACAAATAAATAACGAACTCGACAAACTAGAAAAAACCGGTGTCTTGTCGAAAATTGGGTACAGTCAATGGGCTTCACCGACCGTCTAGAAATAAATAAATATAGATGTATGCTAACTTCTCTGGCGTATACCAGTGCATATGGGCGTATGCCAGCTTTAGTTCGTTTCTCTACCGCTCTCTGTCTATATATATATATATATATATATAATTTAGTGTATCGAGGCAGCAGATAATTTTCTAAACATATTCTGTTAAATATAACAGACAATGAATGTCTATTATGTTTAATCATGAGCCGTTCTAAACATCGTATTTTGGCTTTAATTTCAGATAAAAATAAAGACAAAAATTGTCCAATATTTGGATAATTTTTTATTTACAAGTTTTGTCTTAATTTTCACCAGAAATTAAAGCCAAAATACGATGTTTAGACCGGCTCATGATTAAACATAATAGACATTCATTGTCTGTTATATTTAACAGTATATATATATATATCAAGAATATTCATTGATTTCTTAGTCTCTGTCTCTCTCTCTCTAGAGACAGAGGCAGAGACAGAGACAGAAGAAATGAATGAATATTAGTATTTTGGCGTAAGTAAATGAAACGAATAAAGTTCATTATATATATATATATACTACCCATACTTATTAAGCCGCACAAGTTTTTCAAAAATATTATGTATTTCATACTATTTTTACTATTTATTGACAAGTAAATTATTCTAAATGAAAATAGAATGGTTCTTTTGTTATTATTTTGCAACATTTTACAAGCCAGGAAGCCTTTGCTTCAGCAAGCCAATAAGAAGAAGAGACTAGCATAGGGAAGAGAGCACAAAACCGGACACCAGAACAGTTCATTTGATTGATGCACATGTTATTGTGCAGTATTAACAAAAGAACAATTCTATTTTTATTTACAATTATTCACTTGGCAAAAAATACTAAAAAAAGTCTGAAAATCATCATTTCTTTAAAAAAAAACTGGGGTGGCCTAATAATTATGCCCGGTAGTATATATATATATATATATATATATATATATATATATATATATATATATACGGTTTTTAGGTTATTTTAGTTTATGGAAATCACTAACTACTTTATATATGTGCCATGTTCCTCCAGGCCGTTCTTGATCATGGCTCTTCAAAACATCCTTTCTTTTTTGCTAAAGGTAACTTTTGGCTTTTTACAATTCGTTCTATCCCCTTTCTGTCCTCTATTCACGTTTTCTTTTTACGCCCCATGTCTTTTCGGAATGTGGGTAATTATGGCTCTTAACAACTTTTTGATATATTTAAAGAAGTTAGCGTCATTACAAATAAAACTCCAAAACGAAAATTACTTAAAATTACTTATGACTTAACATAATAAGTTCTCTCACTCACTCACTCACTCACTCACTCACTCACTCACACACACACACACACACACACACACACACACACACACACACACACACACTAAGCACCTCAAAAACAAGTGATAATTAGTTTAGCAGCTAATCTCTACTCCAATCTTACGCTAGCCGGTTAAAACTGGCTTCTTACATTTAATGCCTCGAAAACCAAATCAAACTACGCTGCTCGGACTCTGTATTACTGTCAGTTGCTATGAATAGATGTTGCACTCGGAGGCTCCATGCACTGTGAGACTATTGAGCTTTAAACTACCCTATGCCCTTAAATTGAACTCGTACATATGATGAAAATGCAGAAATCTGTTCCCTGCACCATTCCAGTAAGTACCCAAATCCCCGTGCTATCCTCTATCTACACAAGAGCCTGATAAGGCTGAAAATAGAGGACTGTTGTCATATTTGGGCGAGAGTCCTCTCTTTCCAGTCTCGATAGAGTCTAAAAGCGTCTCTGTGTCCTTGTGGGTGACAAATTATTTTTAAACCACCAACCTCTCTTTAACGGGCGGAATGTGGCAAGCCTTTAACTGTTCTAGCACTTTTTCCATGGAAAGTGCCCAGAAAATTACATTCCTTGGTTCCACCAGTTCTAACCTTCACGGCTAGAACCCGCTATGCTACACACACTGTAGCAAACCACACGCACACATTTCCTCTGTATTACATCGGTGAGAAGTTGCACTTGAACAGCTTCTCGCGAACGACTGCTCTGTGGACCGAATCCCTGTTACTGTAACTCTCTACCTTGAATGACTGCAGGCCTTGTATAGACTGAATCCCTGTTACTGTAACTCTCTACCTTGAATGACTGCAGGCCTTGTATAGACTGAATCCCTGTTACTGTAACTCTCTACCTTGAATGACTGCAGGCCTTGTATAGACTGAATCCCTGTTACTGTAACTCTCTACCTTGAATGACTGCAGGCCTTGTATAGACTGAATCCCTGTTACTGTAACTCTCTACCTTGAATGACTGCAGGCCTTGTATAGACTGAATCCCTGTTACTGTAACTCTCTACCTTGAATGACTGCAGGCCTTGTGTAGACTGAATCCCTGTTACTGTAACTCTCTACCTTGAATGACTGCAGGCCTTGTATAGACTGAATCCCTGTTACTGTAACTCTCTACCTTGAATGACTGCAGGCCTTGTATAGACTGAATCTCACTGCAAAAAATAAAAATAAAAAATGAAAATAAAATAAAAATACACATACATGCATCAAACACAGAATCTTTTTTCTCAAATTTAATTTTTAATTTTAATTTTTTTTCTCAAATTTAATTTTTAATTTTAATTTTTTTTAAGGATTTTATACTCAGAATGTCCTAAAAATTTAATGTCCTAAAAATTTAATTTAATTTTTTTTTATAATAATTTTTTATACTCATAATGGGATGTGCGTTTTGATTCAGTGAATATCGACTCAGAACAACAAATCGGAGAAGTATTATACCAAACAACAAAAATGTGACACAGAAATCCGAAGATGCGTTGGAATAACAAAAGATACCATCTAAAAAAGTATTAGAAGATCTGAAATATCCATGAAGAAAAGGAAAATAATAATTGTATTTATTTCTGAGATGGGTAATTTTCAATAATTTTGGAACTGTTGAAAATAATTTTGGATGATGACCTTTGCCTTTCGTGAGTTAGATCCCTTGAACCTGGTAGTGACGAACCGAATCCAACATGAAAGAACAATAATTGATTTCACATGATATTTCGCAATAATCAACGAGATAATCCACATCAGCCATTCTATGGGCACTTGAGGATGACCCGAGAGTACTTAGCCGAAACGTTGTGTCTATTATAACACCTATATCAACCAAGATGAAAAGTCCGAAATAATTCCAAGATTATTGAATATTTGTATATCTAATATCAATCTTCCTATCTGAAAGTGAATACGAGACAATTTCCTCGTGGATGACTAGAAGACAATTGGGAATAGAGATTTGTTCTATAGAAGGATGCTGAGAATACTATGAAAGGAATATATGAACAAGAAGTAGCTTTTAAGATAAGTAGAAAAAAAGACAATCACATGTAAAATTAGAAAGAGAAAGTTTACATTTCTAGAGCACATAATGAGAAAAGAATGCCTGGAGAGTTTAACACACACAGGGCATATAGAAATGGAATGAGACAAAAAATATTAGTTACTTTTGAAATTTCATTGGCAATCAAAATGAGAAAATTTTTGTTAGCAATAATGAAAAGAGTTGTCAATTGTGATGTACCAAACAACTTATATATTTTTATCTTTTTAGTCCTTTCATCCCAATCATGGTGGGAATGCCACTAAGACGCAGGGAGTTACAGGGAGTGAAAGTGAGAGAAAAGACTGAATATAGATGGGATTGAGGAAAGGACAAAAGATGAACGGAACTCAAGAAGAAAGATGATGGTGATTGACATTGCATTTAAATGTTTGAAGATTGTAGTTATCAAGGAAGCAAGTAAACAGAAAGGAATTCCACAGGCAGGAAGTGCAAAAAAAGAAACTATTGGAGTAGAAGAGGTGATTGCATTTAACTGTTTCAACAGTAAATTGGTGAGACCTAGATACCAATCTTAAATTTATGCACACTTAAATTCACATAGTTGGAGCACCAGAGAAAAAAGCTCTTTAGAGCTGTTGCCATTAAAATATTTGCAGATGGTGAGAAAGTTGCTGATATTAAGATCCCAAGTCTGAATCTATTACCTTACAGTTCCTTCTTTGATATATGGTAGTAAATGCTGGACAATCCCCTCACAAAAATTTCAGGCAACAGTTATAGTTCTACAGAAAGATGCTGAGAATACCATAGTCTGAATATGTGAAAAATAATGAAGTCTTAAGGAAAATAAAAAAGCACAATAATACATAAAATAGAAAAGAGGCAGTTAAAATTTTTGAGTGACATAATGAGAAAAAAGGCTTAGAGAATTTGACACTCAAAAGGCATGCTAAAAGCAAGTGTGAGAGAGAGGAGAGGAAAGAGTGAAAAAGAGAGAGAAAGCAGACTGTAACTTCTAATCTATCTCATAAGTTTACCACTCCAGAAATTTCATGTTTTTCCTTCTTTTAGTCTTTCTTCTTAGTTTCGTAAAAGTTCTGTTAGTTGGCTCAAACTAGCCCCTGAAGGGTTTTCTTTGATCGTTGTCCAAGGTTCCTTTTGGGTTTTTCTTTGAATCCTTTTCGTGGCACCAATCCATTTTTATTTATTCTTTCATTTTCTAACTCTACTTCAGAGATATGTTCAGCAAAGAAACGCTAAAATGACTAGGCTTCATGAAGAATACATGTAGACAAGAGGAAATCATAGTGTTCTGCATATATCAATACAATGCAATTTGAGTGTCCTGCTTCTGTTAACATTATTCTGAAAAGGGTTAACAATAATTGCAGAGGAACAACGAAGAGAAAAGAAGAAGCGCCGAAATTGAGTTCTTAGAACAGTTATGCCTTTGATGAAATAGCACTTTGGCAAGTGCATAAAGCCAGGAAAGTTTCTCTTCAGTTTGGTTATTGGTGCTTTCTTTCAGCTTCATTTACTGTAAGTCTGCCGGTAAATGCTTCCCTGCGGCTATTCCAAGCAGATTCCAGATCTAACTAGGAGAATGATTGGACATCTCTAGTTGGCTGAATAAGAGATTTATCTCCCCTTATTTATTTATTTATGATTTCTTTTTATAATTCGTTTTTCCCCTGTTGCATTTGTTCTGGTTTTGTTTCACGTTTCGGTTGTGTTATATCTTTATTTTTCATCATTTTCGTTAGTCATTCTGTGTTCTTTAGGTCCTCACCTTGTTGCTTGCCTTTCATTGGACTTCTTTGTTTTCGTATTTCTTCTCATTTTTTTTTATTCATACAATTTACTCAAGTTTCCTTCTGTCTTTTATGCATTCCGTTTAGGCTTTTTTTCTTTATTTTTAGCTATTTATTTTTCTTTACCATTTACTTATTTTTGGATTCCTTAATTTTCTATTTTCTATTTATCTCTGTATCTGTCTGTTGTTCTAATCTATCTATCTATCTATCTATCTATCTATCTAATCTAATCTAATCTAATCTATCTATCTATCTATCTATCTATCTATCTATCTATCTATCTAATCTAATCTAATCTATCTATCTATCTATCTATCTATCTATCTAATCTATCTATCTAATCTATCTATCTATCTATCTAATCTAATCTAATCTAATCTAATCTATCTATCTATCTAATCTATCTATCTATCTATCTATCTATCTATCTATCTATCTAATCTAATCTAATCTAATCTATCTAATCTAATCTAATCTATCTATCTATCCATCTAGCTAACTAGCTAGCTATCTAATCTAATCTATCTATCTATCTATCTATCTATCTATCTATCTATCTATCTATCTATCTATCTACCTACCTACCTACTACCTACCTACCTACCTATCTGTGCAAAGGAATAAAGGAATGAAGACAAGCAATAAATTAGAAAAACAGAATGAAGAAGAAAAAACAAAGAGTATAAAAAAGAAATAAGTAAAAAATTACAGAAAGAAAGAATGAAGAAAAATAAGCAAAAAGCATAAAAAAAGAAAAGAATAAATAAAAGCAGACAAAAAAAAATGAGAGTAAAGTGGGAAGAGAGAAAAGAGATTAAAATCAGGCATAAGATGAAAATAATGGCAGAATAAAAAAAAAAGAACAAGTGAAAAAGAATGAATGACAAAGAAAAAACAGAGGAAAGGGAAAATGAAGCTAGAGATAAGAATAAAGAAAATACAGCATAAACTAAAGAAAAAAGGGAGAAAAAAAAAGAAATATAATACAAAAAAGAAAGATAGATAAATAGATAGACAGAAAGAAAATGACTAAAAAGAAAAATAGAAAGAGGAAAAAATAAAGGGAGAAGAAAGTATGAAGAAAAATAGATAAAAGAAAGAATGAATGAAGGAATGACTGAAATAATAAAAAACAACAGAAATCAAAAGCAAAATGATGATTGAATAAAAAAGTAGACAGGCAAAAAGCAGTAAAATGCATAAAAGAAAGAAAAATGAGAGAAAGAAAAGGCAATGAATGAATTAAAAGAATGAGTTAAAATGATAACGAAGAAAAAATAAAAAATAGGGAAGAAAGAACAAGCAAGATGAATAATAAATAGGGAGATAGATGATGTACATACTGAGATAAATAAACTGAGATAGATGTAGTTACTAAGAGACAGATAGATTATGTAAATACTGGCATATAATTAAGTAACTTTTTAAAAAGAATATATATATATATATATATATATATATAACATAGTGATGATCCACATATACTGTCTTAATATGTATAGGAAAAATTATTAAAAAGCTGTGAGTTTAAAAATGTATTTTTTGACAGTATTTGTTTATTTCTATTATTATATTTTATATTTCAGACCATCCTTGGTCCTTCATCAGAAGCAAATCAAACAAATTGTTTCTGATGAAGGACCGAGGACGGTCTGAAATATAAAATATAATAATAGAAATAAACAAATACTGTCAAAAAAATACATTTTTAAACTCACAACTTTTTAATAATTTTTCCTATATATATATATATATATATATATATATATATATATATATATGAATAATTAAGTAACTTTTTCAAAAGTTTTTAAACCATGTCTTTAAAAAATCTTTGAAGAAGCTTGTTAAAGTGTAACATGTTAGATTAAAAACCCTTTTTTCCCTAACTTCTCTTTATTTATTCTATTCATTTTGTCAGATTTCACTCCAAATATTCAAATCGTACATATATATATATATATATACCATATATATATACCATATATATATATACCATATATATATATGCCAGCCATAATTATGAGGCCACCTCCATGTTTTGAAAAATGATGGATTTCATACTATTGTTTAGTATTTATTGCCAAGTAAATAATTGTAAATGAAAATAGAATGGTTTTTTGTTAATATTGCACAATAACATGTGCGTCAAATGAATTTATAAATTTTTAATAATTACCTATATTGCAGTTTCATCCATGAAAGAATGAAGAAAATTTAGGGTGATTTGAGCGAGTTCATCTTTGCTTCCTTGCCTTGTAAAATTTTGCAAAGTAATAATAACAAAAGAACCATTCTATTTTCATTTGGCAATATATAGTAAAAATAGTATGAAATACATCATTTTTTTTAAAAAAACTGGAGTGGCCTAATAATTATGGGCAGTAGTGTATCTATCTATCTATCTATCTATATATATATATATATATATATATATATATATATATCAATTTGTTTCAGTTTCAGATAACTTTTCTCAATTTTGATTTACTAATTTACTCCCAGAATTTTCTTGGGATCAGAGTTCTTCAATCCCCATATCCACTGGCTTTGGAAAAATCATGCCATTTAATTTAATTTTTTCGAAATAATTATTTTCCTTGGTTTTTGTATTAAAACAAGGCCCCAATTTTTTTTTTGTTTTTGTTCACTTTTTCAAAACAGTCTATTTTCTTTTAAATTTTACATACAGCCTGGAAATGACTTTGTCTTCCACAAATATTAACAAAAAAGGGATAATTTTCCTGTTAGTTTCATGAGTTACAATATTTGCATTTCTTGCATTCTTTTTTGATATTGTACATTTCGGAATTGCCATCAGTAAAATTATATTTTTCTATCAATTCCCACTGTTGTATAACTTCTATACATGCAGTTAGAGACAAATTATTCAATTGTAATTGTTCCACTATCTTATATTTATGAATGGTATCAACCCTAACCTTCAGTCAATTGTAATTGAATCAATTCCTTCTTAACTGTCAAGTCTTGAGTTCTAAGTGTCTCAAATTTGCAGAATTTGTCAGCATCTCTTAATTTGTGAATAGATAGATAGATAATGAACACACTGAAATAGATAAGTAGGTAGGTAGATTGGCAGATAGATAT
>JBBBDQ010002257.1:300000-457500 GCA_037127315.1 Ascarosepion bandense | reverse complement strand
TCCTGGGACACATAATGAGGAAGGAGGGCCTGGAGAACTTGATACAGGTTGGATAAACAGAAGAAGAGACAGGGGAAAGCAGTACGAGACGTATTTGTTAGGTCTGAGCAAATGGTTGACAGAGTGAGGCTTGAAAGAAATTCCAAGAGAAAAATCACTGAGTGTGACAAGAGACTGAGCCAAGTGCAAGTCCATGATCACCTACGTCCTGAAAGGACACAGCACATGAAGAAGAAGACTAGATTGGCAGCAAGGGCTAAACTTTTTAAAGTCGAAATGAATAGCTGTAACTGTAAGTTTTATGCCAACCGTTCTTCTCTTGCACTTCTCACTTATAGATTTTTGCTTTCCAGCCAACTTTAATCTACAAAAATTTAAATGCAATGCCATTTGTTATTTTCTGTCTTTTTAATTCTTCTTTATTGTTCTCTCCTTAATACTGTTTTTTTTCTCATATTCTCTAACAATTTTCTTAGTGGCTTTATTGCCTTGATTTGGTTGAAATGATTAAAAGAAAGGAAAAAGGGACATGTTAGAAAATGTTTAATTTAATTTTCTTGGCAACTTTGAAGTAATGAAAATATGTTATTCTGCTTTCACAGTAAAATATATGGTAGATGATACTCAGCTTTTATGCATGTACATTTTTGTGTAAACATAGAGGTGGTGATATGTATGTTTCATGTTGTAGTTTTATTGAAGTTATATTCTGGAATACAGTTTGATTGAAGGAACTGTGGGATACTATAAGGAACAATGTCATGAAAGAGTTCTTTTATGTTGTTGGTTTGGTTGATTTTGTTTAGCAGCAATTCTCTCACTTCACCTAGAGATAAAAGTAATTTTTGGTAATTCTTCTATAAATAGGTATTGTTAGCAATTTTTACATAAATATGCTGTTCATCTCAGTGTTCTCAATAGGCTCCAGAGAAGAATCTGTAATGGGATTGGTCCCGACCTGGCAGCTCGACTCCAGCCACTTTCTCATCATCAGGATTTGGCTTACCTCTGTCTCATCTATAAATATTTTCATGGCTTCTGCTCTGATGAACTTGGGTCACTGGTGCTCCCTCCACAAGAATTTACTGAGGCAACCAGACTGGCAACAAGGCATCACCCTTTTACAGTGAGATAAACCAAATGCAGGCGACAATTCTATTCCAGCAGCTTCTTTTCTCATGCTTCCTGCCTGTGGAACTTCTTTCCATATACTTGCTTTCCTGATGGCTACAACCTCCAGGAATTTAAATGCAATGTCAATTCCCATCTCTTACCCACTTAGCTCCAGCCCTTTCTACATCAGCCCGTGTATCTTGTTCTTTTCCTTTCTCTCTACCTTCATAACTGTCTTCACTCCTGTGTTCACATCCTTCTCTTGCCCTTTCTCTTTGTCTTCACTCTCCTCTTGCCTAATACTTCAACTCACTTATATAATTCCCTGCACATCAGTGGCATTAATGCCTTGCTTGGGGTGAAATGATTAAAAAAAATAATCAATTGCTTGTACTTTTATTATAAAAATATTTTTTTATACTTTCATAGTGTTTTGTTCTTTTTGTCAGTTCCTTATTTACCCATAGCTGGGACCCTGTCAGGTGCAATCATTCCAGGTTAGGGAGGACCTCAGAAAGAGTAAAAATTTGACTGAAACATGTTGGAAAATTTCTGGGTTTTTCTCTGAAACAAAAATAACCCTGAAGTTTAAGAAATGTGTCAACAATATATGGTTAAAAAAATTGCCAGTTTAGTCTGAAGCCAGAAAAATAAAATTTAGGTATGTCCACTCATTTCCAGTACTTAAGTTTAGAATAAATTTTTGAAAATCAAAAATGTTTTCTTCATATTTTAATTTTAGCTTAATTAAAAGCTAAATGATTAAATTTACTATTTCCAGTAAGTAAAATACTCTGGTGGATTTCAAACAGCCATTATATTGACTAGAATATCAATTTTTAAATTGTTTTCAAAATTCAACATTTTTTGCATCCATTTTGACAGCTTGACAAATTTGCAAACAAAAATTATCTTTTTTTTAAATTTCAAATGTGCTAAAAAAGATAAAACTTTTTAAAAAATGATTAAAAAATACTTTGATATTTCCTCTTAATAACAACATAACCATGTTTTTATTAAGCTTAGTGCCTTTTTTTCAGGTTATGCTGATTTTTCAGCAAATTATTGGAGGTACCTATTGAAATGAAGCAGGCTGGGAATTTCTGTGAAGCTCTTTGCCAATTTTCTCCTGATGTCAAATATTTTCTTTGAAGTTGAGGGTATACTTGCAAAGAAACTTGTCAAAATTGTATCTAATATGCTGTGTACTTCTGACCATCATTCTTCGTTTTCAGGGGAAGAATTTAGGAAATTGAGAAATGACCATGTCAGCTTGTCGAAAGTACTCGAAACATGACACATAATTTTGGCAAGTTGCTTAACAAGTTTTTAGCTGACATCAAACAACTAAGGCAATATCAAGAAAAATGCATCAAAAAGTTCCCCAGACATTCTTTGGCTTTTCTATTTAATAAAATCATTATAGACTATGGTATATGCATCAGCAGGTATCTAGACATACATGTATGTTGGTCTATGCATGTAATCACGCATGTCCATGTGTGTCTATATATGAAAGTGTATGGGCAAATATGTTTATACATTTTTCCTTCATTTTCTCACTCTGTAAAAGATTCACATGAATCATGTAGTTTTTTTTCTTTTATTTCTTTCTTTTTCTTTTTCTTATATTTATTTTTCATCTTTTTCTTCTTCTTTCATTTCATCTTTTTCTTCTTCTTTCATTTCATCTTTTTTTTTCTTTTTGATTTTCTTTTTCTTCTTATTCTTATTTTTGTTCTGTTTCTTTTTCATATCTATTTTCACATTCTTATTTTTCTTTTTCTAATTCTTCTTTTTGCTTCTTCTTTGGCTTCAAAGTGTCATAATTCAATGTTTGTTAAAATGTGAGTAAATGAATTATGGCACTTTGAGTCCTCCACATGTTTTGACTGACCTTTCAGCAACCTGATAAATATTCATGAACCTTCTCATATTTAAAAGCCTTGATAAGCCAATGACACACTTGCTTTTCAATATAGATAGGTGCAACAAAATAAATCCTACACTGCGTTGATAAAGTTTGTTCAGAGGAGGAAACATGTCAGCCAAGAATAGTTTTTCCTCTTGTCTTTTTATTCACCTTCTTCCTTTACAGATACACTACATCTGAAAATAATTTAACGACACACACATGCATATATATGTATATATAAACAGTGACTTGTACCCATGGAAATAACAAATTGACTTAAATAATGTTGACGTCATAATGCAAGACCTCAGGACCATTTCGGCCAACGCATTATCAAAGGTGCTTGTTGGCAGAATTGTTAATGTTAAACAGGACACAAAAATTACTTGTAG
Source organism: Ascarosepion bandense (assembly GCA_037127315.1). Taxonomy (NCBI): domain Eukaryota; kingdom Metazoa; phylum Mollusca; class Cephalopoda; order Sepiida; family Sepiidae; genus Ascarosepion; species Ascarosepion bandense. The sequence continues at coordinate 454,080 of JBBBDQ010002257.1, read as the reverse complement.
AAGGGAAGTTGGACCTAATTTAAAAACAAAATTTTAATCAAAATTAACTAAAATGTATGGTGGGTGTAAATATAAAGTTCCACAAGAGCAATAAAATGGAAAAATAAGAACTCACAATTGCTCCAACAATCGTAATGAGCAAATGAAGTACTTGTTCTGTCTGCACAGACTAAGCTGGTGGATTTTCAGATACACAGCCTCCAAAACACATAAAATGATGGGCCAAACAGGTGCTGTGCAGAACAGAAAACCACGCTTTATATATATGTATATATATATATATATATATATATATACTACCGACCATAATTATTAGGCCACTCCAGTTTTTTAAAAAAAAATGTATTTCATACTATTTTTAATATTTATTGCCAAGTGGATAATTCTAAATGAAAATAGAATGGTTCTTTTTTTAGTATTACTTTGCAAAACTTTACAAGGCAAATAGCGACAATTTACCCATCGCACAATGTAGATTGGCTATATATATATATACACTACCGGCCATAATTATTAGGCTACCCCAGTTTTTTAAAAGAAATGATGTATTTCATACTATTTTTAGTATTTATAGCCAAGTGAATGCCAACGAGCACCTTTGATAATGTATTGGCTGAAAGGATCCAATGGTCTACATGATAGCATCTACTTTAAGTCTATTTGTTATTTCTGTGGGTACAAGTCCCAGTTTATATATATATATATATATATATATATATATATATATATATATATATATATATATCCAGGGGAAGAAAGCTAACAGGTTTAGAATCCCGAGGTCTCTAGTAATTACTTTTTTAAAAGTGCTCAATACAACATAAATCATAAAGCGTAATATAATTAATTTTTTTAATCTAAAATTTATCTAATTTACATTGCAACACGGGAATTTCTATGTTTCAAGATTTTACCACGTCATCCAGCCATGTCTAATAATTGTGGTGAAAATGCTTTACATTTGAAAGTAGAAAACAATACATTTGTTATTTAAAGAGTTAAATATTGAGTGGAGAGCCAAAAAATTAGATTTGATGTGTGTGTTTAATTTAATTAATCAGAATGAAGTTTGACTTTTTAAATTTGAAAATATAGGTTATATTTGGTGGGACACAAGGTTTTATCTTTCAAGCTTTAAAACTCTTTAAATAACAAATGTATTATTTTCTACACATACACACACACACACACACAGATATATATATATATATATATATATATATATATATATATGTATGTATTCTGATGTTATCTGGCAGCAGTAGTTTATGTCAGTGGTGATTTTATTGAATATATTTCCTCTTTTGTATTTAAAGATATTTTTCTGTAATTTTAGTAAATATTTCTGTTAAAATAAGATGTCAGTGTTATTTTTGTGTTTGCCTAATTTAGGTGACAATTTGTCCACTGCATCCTGTACAATAGCCTTTTTTTGTTTCTGTAGATGAACATATTTTTATATAAAGTCTGTGACAGATAGATATATAGATAAATAGGTAAATATAAACAGATAGATACATAGATATGAACTCAGATGTATAGACAGATAGATATGAACTCAGAGATAGATAGATAGATAGATAGATAGATAGATAGATAGATAGATAGTATCTCTCTCACCGGCGTGACATGGCTTCCCTGTGCCTCTTCTATAAATACTTTCATGGCTTCTGCTCTGATGAACTTAAATCACTGGTGCCCCCTAGATGTGAATTTGCATGAGATGCTAGATTGGCAACTAGGTCCCACCCTTTTACAGCGAAACTGATGAAATGTAACCGCAATTTCTACTCCAACAGCTTCTTTCCTCGCACTTCCCACCTGTGGAATTCCCTACCGCATGATTGCTTCCCCGATGGCTACAACCTCCAGGAGTTTAAATGTAAGGTCAATAGACACCTCCTAACACACTAACTCACACTCACTCTCTCCAACTCTCTCCCTATGTACATCCTAAGTCATCTACAACCCTCCTTCTGACATTTCCTATAACCAATCCCTCTATGTAACCCCCTGCCCTATAGTGGCAGTGGAATGCCTTGCTTGGGGTGACACGATTAAAAAAAAAAAAAAAAAGATAGATAGATAGATAGATAGATAGATAGATAGATAGAAACTTAGATAAATAAATAGATATGAACAGATAAAGAGATAAATTGATATGAACAGAGATAGGCATTAAATCAGAGAGAAATAGATAGACAGAGAAAGCAAAAGACAGAGAAAAAGATAAAGATGATCAGATAGATGGATACATATGAACAGACAGATAGATAGATAGATAGATAGATAGATAGATAGATAGATAGATATGGAGTCAGATAAATTGATAGACAAATAGATATGAGCAGATATAGATAGCCAGATATGAACAGATAGATAGATATATAGATAACCTACAGACTGAGATGAATTGACCTTATCTATCAATCTATATGTGCGTGTGTGTGTGTATGTGTGTGTGTGTGTGTGTGTGTGTGTGTGTGTGTGTGTGTGTGTGTGTGTGTATACTTATTATTTACTCATCTCAATTTGTTCATTATCTATCTCAGCTTATTCATATCTGTTTGTCTCTCTATTTATCCATTCATCTATGTAAATGCATACATAGTCTTGTTTCCACTATATATATACATGTATCAATATTTGCATGCAGGAATCTTGGCATAAGTTTATACCTTCTTACAGGCAGACATAATATATATATATATATATATATTATGTCTGCCTGTAAGAATGCATGTAAACTTATGCCAAGATTCCTGCATGCAAATATTGATACATGTATGCTAATGTCTATAGGTGTTAATCCATTTGTCTACTGCAAACTCTGATTAAGAAGTTATTGCCACAGTGCCTATGAGGCATTTGCAATCCACTTACCAATGCATAAAATCAATGTCCACCTTTTTCCTAATCTATACTGAGATGATGGCATGATTGCCTTGCATTTTCCACTGCCATTTTTTGCAAGAAAAAGAACAAAGACAAAAACTAATCGTAGACATTAAAGTTGCATTAGATGACACTTTTTTTCTGAGGGCCATTTTGCTGTAACCATTAGATGAGTGTATTGTTTCCCTTGTCAAAACTCTTTAGGTTTTGATTTTTATGTTACTTTAATTTTTTTATTTCTTTTTCTGTTCTTGTTTTATTTCAGTCAAAGATTTATTCTCATTTCTTGAAGTGACTTTGGTCCAGATTTCCATTTAGAGAAAGTGATCAACTTCAAAAATATATTTATTTAACTGAGTCTGATACAAGGACATTAAGCAGGAATTGAGAAGCTCATACTTGCCAACTGTTTTATAGATAAATATGAACAGATAAAATCCATAGATAGATAGCTTGATATAAACTTATCTATATATATATATAAATATATATATACAGAGAGAGAGAGAGAGAGAGAGAGAGAGAGAGATGAAAGAGAGAGAAAAAGATAGATGTGAACATACTGAGATAGATTGATAGACATGAATCATCTGGGATGAATGGATAGCTACATATTAATAGAGTGATATAGACATAAATAGAATGAGATAGATAGATAGATAGATAGATAGATAGATAGATAGATAGATAGATAGATAAAATATTGAATATCTAGACATGAATTGATTGATATAGCTACATGTGAATAAAATGTGATAGATATAAACAGAACAACATAGATAGATAGATAGATAGATAGATAGATAGATCCCATTAGACATAGATAGATAGATAGATAGATAGATAGATAGATAGATTTGAAAAGATCCCATTAGACATAGATAGATAGATAGATAGATAGATAGATAGATAGATCTCATTAGATAGATAGATAGATAGATAGATAGATAGATAGATAGATAGATAGATAAAAAGAAAAGAAGATAGATAGATAGATAGATAGATAGATAGATAGATAGAAGGATTCCATTCACCATGGATAGAAAGATAAATATACAGATAGAGAGATAGATATTAACAGAGCTTTATAATTATGAACTGAGAAAGAAGGACAGTTAGACATGAACAGATAGAGATGAATAGGCATGAACAGACAGGTATACTCCTTAGCTGAGTAGTTTTTTACAATAAAATATACCCGTGCTGACTGTGGGAGCAATCCATTTCTAACAATATGTAAACTGAGTGTGAACTTACAGAAATTGAACATATGGGTTGGTAGTTTTGCTATTTATCAAGAGCAAAACATTTAAAGAAGTGTCAGCAATATTGTCGGTCCTGATCTGCTATCTTGGCTTCAGTCACTTTCCAATCTACATTGCTAAAGTTGTATTAAGTTTGATGTCATGAAGTAAACACTTTTCATTTCATTATGTCAGATAAAGGCAGCAATTTGCTCAAACATGTATAATTTTTTCTGCTTCTTTCCAAAAAATAAACAAACAAATCCAATGAGCAGGCATCCATCCTCTCAACTAAATTAGTAAATACAACAAACTAAATGCAGAAGATAACTTCAAAGTGTGACACATCTTGCTTTTTTTATGTGTCACACTTTGAATTTCTCTGCTACATTTAGATTGTTGTATCTGCTTTTAACACTGTCCTTATACTTCTCTTTCAAATTCAGGAGTTGTATTGTAATTTGGGGGATCTCTTGGCCCACTTTTTACTTGATTTGGCAAGATCATTAAACAAAATCATTTCAAAAGAAAACTAAACAAAAAAAAAGGATATTCTCAACATGATGAAAAAGTGACAATAAACAATGCTGGGTTATGGTACAGAATATAAGATACTATGCCAAAAAATTAGGTACAAATGCAGGTAGGCAAAAGTGGAAAGGTTTAATGAAAAGTGTGTAGAAGTAGGTTGAAAAGTTAAGAGGCTGACTATGAAGGCTGATGCTAGAGTTTTGAAATCTTTCATGCATTAATTTCAAATATTCTTATTAATAATTCCATTGTTTCTTTCAGGTACAATGATTGACTCAAAAGAGGGATGCTAAAGTAGTGAAATTTTGCATCCATTAATTTTAATTTTTGTTCTTAACTGCATTATTTCTTTCCAGCTAACCTGACTTCTGACACTTTAAAAAGACTTCAAAAGTAACTAGTGTTCATTTTCTTTTTGGTTCAGGATTTATACTAAGTAAGTATAGGCATGGAATTAATGGTCGAGAATAAGTCAGCCATGTGCAGAGCTGTAACAACCAAAGAGATTTGGAATGTTTGAACATGTGTTATGATATGTCTGTAATTTTTCTTTTGGTCCAGTGTTTTAAGGTAAATAAAGATAAGCATTGGTAGTGTTCAAGACAGAAGTGCTGATGTTGAAACCTCCAATTATTTAAAATATATAAAACCGCTTGCATACACACAGGAAATGAATTCGGAAGGTATACAAAAATAGAAAGTGGCATAAGACAAGGACGTCTTTTCTTACCAGATCTATTCAACATGTACGGAGAATCAATTCTGAGAGAGATAAAGCCAAGAATCATCATTGGCGGCTAAAATCTCAACAATATAAGATACGCAGATGACACAGTACTGATAGCAGATACGGAAAGGAAAATGCAGGACCTCCTACAGAAAATAGCAATAGAAAATGAGAAGAAAGAACTGAGCATAAACTTCAAGAAAACTGAATGTATGGTCATCAGCAAAAAGAAAACCCCAAAACGTCAACTCCAGGTCAAAGAAAATAAAATAAAACAGGTAAAGAAATTTAAATACCTGGGAAGTGTTCTGACAGAGGATGGAAAGTGCAACACTGAGATCTGATGACGCATTGGCATGGCCAAGGACGCATCTCAAAAGCTAACCTTATTACTGTGAGAGAGACAAAATTTCATTGGAAACAAAGAAAAGAGTCCTGGATTGTTATGTGATATTTGTCCTTCTGTGTGGCAGCAAATGTTAAAGGATCTCTTCAAGGATGAAGAAGAGGTTAAAGGCAACTGAAATGTAGTTCTACACAAGGATGCTGAGAATACCATGGACTGAGCACGCAAGCAACGATGAAGTGTTGGAGAGGATGCAAACGAGATAAAAAAGAAAATACTTAACATCGGAAGAAAACGCTGAGGCTCCTGGAACATTTAATGAAGAAGGAGGGTTTGGAGAATTTGATACTCACAGGATTAATAGGGAAAAAGAGAAACAGGGAAAAGCAGTGTGAGACATATTTGATAGGCTTGAGCAATCGATGGTAAAGTGACATTTGGGAGAGATACCAGGAGAAAAATATACAAAGCAATAATGAACAGGAGCAAGTGGAAGTCAATGGACACCTCCGTCCTAAAAATGAATCCCAAACTATAATAATATAAATGATATTAGGTTGGATGTGCATTGTGGTGCATTGGATATCGGCTCAGAACAACAAATTTGGAAGCCGAATTCAAATTCCAGTTGAATTCCTTGCATTCACTGACACACAAATACCCTTGGGAAAGGTATTAATCCGTCTCTTCCTTCCAGTTATGGGTTAAATAACAGGACAGATTGGGTTCTATAGCCTTGGTCGGCAACCAGTCTACTGCAGAAAGCAATGGCAACCTACTGCAGGATAATCTTCTGCCCAGTCAGTCATGTCTCTTTCGAGATATGATCACCCAAGCGTGTATCGCGTATGGCACTTAACTGACTGATTAGGTTGTTAGAAAAATAATGGCTGATTTCAGAAAAATAATTTTATTTTTGAAAAATTAACTATAGAAATGTTGAAATCAGTCAAAATATGAGCCTTGAGCATTTATGCACCTCTACCATTGGTCGACGAGATTATTTATTCCTCTTTGATAAAAAGTTATTGGCTGTGATACAACAAAATCTTTGAAAGCTGATTCCGCCACTGGTTCAGACCTAAAGGTTTTACTATTTAAAAGTGTGCTTACATGCTTAAAAAACGATTATCAGTGGGTGAAATATCGGTAGAATATGGACCATGTGGTAAACTCTCGTATTGTTTTTTTTATCATATCACCCCAAGCAAGGTGGTAACGCCACTGATGTGCAGGGGGCTACATAAGAGTGAAGAGATTGGAAAAGAGAAAACCGGAAACCACATCCTAAACAGGAAACAAGGGATGAGCCTCTTCACCTGTTCAATAGACGTAGGTGGAGTGTGAACCGGGCGATAGATAGGATTTATCTACTCCAATTGAGAAAAAAAGTGAGAAGATTAGAAAAGAGAAAACCGGAAACTGCATCCTAATCAAGAAACAAGGGATGAGCCACTTCACCTGTTCAATAGATGTGGGTGGAGTGTGAACCGGGCGATAGTTTAGTCTATCTACTCCAATTGAAAAAAAAAGAAAAAAGAAAAGTGAGAAGATTAGAAAAGAGAAAACCGGAAACTGCATCCTAAACAAGAAACAAGGGATGAGCCACTTCACCTGTTCAATAGATGTGGGTGGAGTGTGAACCGGGCGATAGGTTAGTCTATCTACTCCAATTGAAAAAAAAAAGAAAAAAGAAAAGTGAGAAGATTAGAAAAGAGAAAACCGGAAACTGCATCCTAATCAAGAAACAAGGGATGAGCCACTTCACCTGTTCAATAGATGTGGGTGGAGTGTGAACCGGGCGATAGTTTAGTCTATCTACTCCAATTGAAAAAAAAAAGAAAAAAAGAAAAGTGAGAAGATTAGAAAAGAGAAAAACCGGAAACCGCATCCTAAACAAGAAACAAGGGATGAGCCACTTCACCTGTTCAATAGATGTGGGTGGAGTGTGAACCGGGCGATAGTTTAGTCTATCTACTCCAATTGAAAAAAAAAAGAAAAAAGAAAAGTGAGAAGATTAGAAAAGAGAAAACCGGAAACTGCATCCTAAACAAGAAACAAGGGATGAGCCACTTCACCTGTTCAATAGATGTGGGTGGAGTGTGAACCGGGCGATAGTTTAGTCTATCTACTCCAATTGAAAAAAAAAGAAAAAGAAAAGTGAGAAGATTAGAAAAGAGAAAACCGGAAACTGCATCCTAAACAAGAAACAAGGGATGAGCCACTTCACCTGTTCAATAGATGTGGGTGGAGTGTGAACCGGGCGATAGTTTAGTCTATCTACTCCAATTGAAAAAAAAAAGAAAAAAGAAAAGTGAGAAGATTAGAAAAGAGAAAAACCGGAAACCGCATCCTAAACAGGAAACAAGGGGTGAGCCTCTTCACCTGTTCAATAGATGTGGGTGGAGTGTGAACCGGGCGATAGTTTAGTCTATCTACTCCAATTGAAAAAAAATAAAAAAGAAAAGTGAGAAGATTAGAAAAGAGAAGAACCGGAAACCGCATCCTAAACAGGAAACAAGGGGTGAGCCTCTTCACCTGTTCAATAGATGTGGGTGGAGTGTGAACCGGGCGATAGTTTAGTCTATCTACTCCAATTAAAGTCTGTGAGTTTTTGCAACACCATTCTTGCAACATGTGGCCGTGCATTATCGTGGAGCAGAATTGGGCCACGTCGATTCACCAATGCAGGTCTCAGATTTTGCAGGCTGCAAGCATTTATGCAAGCTGGTTGCAGTAAAGATCTGCATTAATACTTTTACTGGCTTCCAGAAAACTGTAGTGAATAGCATCAATTGCAGATCGTCAGACAATCACAAAAAGCTTTTGGCGATTCTACTTTGGCTTTGGGAAATGTTTGGAGACTCATCACGATCAAGCCATTGACCTATTCGTTTATGGTTATCACTAGTAGTATAGCCCGGAGTTGCTCGAGTGTAATGAAAGCTTTAAAACTAATCCATGGTCCTGGAGCTCAGACTCTTTGGACGTTGGCACGAAAGACTATAAAGCAATAGTTGTTTCCAGTTAAAGCGAAACCGTAGACTGAAAGAAAAATGAATGGATGTAAGTCAAATTTTGATTTCCTGGTATCGATATCAAATAAGTTTTTTTCATCATAAACTGAATTTTGAAGGCTAAGTAAGCCCTTTGAGTAAATGGTATCATGGCTGAGACTAAGAACTACAATTATACCTACTTAGAGCCAGATCTGAAGCAAAAACTAAAATAAAAAGGTTAAAAAATATACAGATATACAGACAGATAAACAGACACACACACAAACATCCTATATATATATATATATATATATATATATTATCGATTTTCTGCACTATTGTAAGAATTGCAACCTTGAAACTTCTTAATATCGTTTGTTATGTCTTTGTCTATGAGTGTATCAAATTTGATTCAGATTTTTTCGATTATCGATTTTCGATATTTATCGGGAGTAAGAACACTCGCAGACGCTTATAGTACAGCTGTGCAAATTTTCAAGAAAATTGGTTCAGCCATTTCAGAGTCTATAGGTAACAGACACACACAGACACACACATAGACACATACACACAGAGACAAAGTTCCATTTATAAATAAGTTTAGATTAGATAAAGGATTTACTTTTCATTAAAATGATGATTCGATCAAATGGATCATTAGTGTTACGCAGAATTAGCATCGTACACGCTTCAAAATGTATAAGTTTTTTTAATTTTCATTGAGATTATGAGAAACCCATTTATCATGCTTTTACACCTTGCCAATATTCAGCAAATAGCATAAGACTGTTGTTGCAGTGCCGACACCAAGCATTTTAGATATTTCTCTGACACTTTAACATGGGCTTTGTGCAACAACTGATTGAATTTGTTCATTGTCAATACTGCATGACCGTCCTTTACTTTCTTCATCTTCAATATTCTCATCACCAGTACAGAATTTCTGGAACCGCGTTCATATTGTGGACCCATTTCCCCATGCTCTGTTGATATTAGCAGAAGTTTAAACTCATGAAAGAAAAGTAAACGCAGATCATGTTTTTGCCATGTACATAACTAATAGCTTCTACGATTCAAGAATAATTATGTTTAAAAATAAGTTAGAGAGCACCAATTAATTATTATGTATACCAAAATTAACCTAATATATAAAACATCACTCAAAAAATCATGGACCTTACTAGTAAAACCACAACTTTTAGACAAAGGTCGAATTTATTTATTAACATAGTCTCCTTCTAGGGTGATACACTAATTCCAACGCTTCTCTAACAATTCGATGCGATTTGTGCTTGGTCTCAAAATATGTCTCAGTTTCCGATATCACTTCTTCATTAGAGCCAAATCTCTTTCCCTGGAGCATTCTTTTAAGATCTGCAAACAGACAGTAGTCGCTAGGGGGCAGATCTGGAGAATAAGGTGGATGCGGAAGCAATTCAAAGTGCAATTCTTGTAGTTTTGCCATCGTTGCAATTGACTTGTGACACAGTGCATTGAATTAGTGAAAGATCACTTGCTTCTTTTTCATTTGTGTTCGCTTTTTGGCGATTTCTTCCTTCAAACACACAAATAATGCTATATAATATACGCTATTAATGGTTCTTCCTTTCTCAATGTAATCGATAAACAAAATACCTTGCGCATCTCGAAATATGGAGGTCAAAACCATGCTCGCTGATGTTTGCATCTTTGGTCACTTGGGGCCTGCTGCTGTTCACTCAGCTGGCTGCCGATTTGACTCCGGAGTGAAGTGGTGAATTCATGTTTCATCTATTGTCACATATTTACACAAAAACTCCTTTTTGTTGCGTTGAAACAGTTGCAAACAACGTTCTGATTCGTCGACGAGTTGTTGTTTTTGATCGACTGTGAGCAAACGCAGCACCCACTTTGAACACAGATTTCTCATTTACAAATATTCATGCAAAATGGTGAATACACTGCCTTGTGATATGCTCATCTCCTTTGCTATCTCACACAACTTCAATTTACGATCGGCCAAAACGAGTTTGAGCAACCTGAGCTTCAGCATCATTTGTATCTGTACGACCATGTTTAAATGCATATGACTTCTTAACCATTGTTTCTGACGTAGCAGAGTCCGAATAACACTTATCAAACCATTGCTTTGTTTGAGCAGTATTTTTTCCCATCATTTTTCATCAACACATGAAATTCAGATTTTTCTATTGTTTTGAAAATTTGCAACATTAGCTTAATTTAAATAATGGGAATTTCTAAACTAATAATCCGATTGGGCGCAACTATTGTCACGTGCCATTTGAAGCTTAGTACTTCATAACAATCATATGGATGTTTTATTAGTCGCACCATCTATATGTCAGGCTAGGGACTTATTGAGTTATGTAATGCAGTGAATACTATGTTAAAATAGCTTTTGAAAATACAACACTTCGAGCGGCCATTATTTTTGTAATAACCTAATATATACAATGATTACTGTGTTAAAATGGCTTTTGAAAATACAACACTTCCAGCGGCCATTATTTTTGTAACAACCTAATATATAACATGATAACTATGTTAAAATGACTTTTGAAAATACAACACTTCGAGCGGCCATTATTTTTGTAACAACCTTATATATACCGTGATTACTATGTTAAAATGGCTTTTGAAAATACAACACTTCCAGCGGCTATTATATTTTCTAACAACCTAACAATAACATTATTAAATAATAACAGCAACAAGATTTACGCGCTTTTATTTTTTAGGCATTAAATTACATGATTTAGCATCCTCTATAATTTACCGGGTCTTTTCCTTCAACTTGATGTGTAATTATGAGCTTTCTTAAATTTATATTTTTTTAAAAAGTAATGACATTTTGACTTTTATAAACGCTTGTTGAAAAATGAAATCATTACTTTTACTTTGATAGAATCCATCAAGGGGCGAAACGCATTGGATAAAAAAAGTATTCTGTTTGTCTTTGTTTTTTATTTTATTTCATTTTTTTTAATCATATCACCCCGAGCAAGTCGGTAACGCCACTGATGTGCAGGGGGCTTCGTAAGAGTGAAAAGACTGGAAAAAAGAAAGCCGGAAACCACATCCTGAACAGGGAACAAGGGATGAGCCTCTACACCTGTACAATAGACGTGGGTGGAGTGTGAACCGGGCGATAGTTTAGTCTATCTACTCCAAATGAAAAAACAAAAAGAAAAAAAAAAGAAAAGTGAAAAGATTGGAAAAGAGAAAGCCGGAAACCACATCTTACAGATATATTTTTAGTTATATCTGAAATTTTACAAACACATATATATTAAATAAAACTATGGAAAAGTGGAAAAAGTCTCTATGTGACACGTATCGTTCTTTATAAATAAAAAATTCTCATATATATATATATATATATGCTCTCACACCATGATTGAACGCTCTGGAAGAATGGTAGACTTTGAAAAACAGTAGCTACTCTGGCATCTATGCATCGTTCATTTAGCAATGAATGAGAACACTCTCAGCTACTGGACGTGTATAATGATAATATACACGCTAAAAAGTCTGCCGCCTTCTACCGAGCGCCTGTAGCTCAGAGGTAGAATGACGCCAATTCGGTTGGGTTTCAATCCTGGGTAAAAGGCGATCGGCTGTCTAACCGTACTGATGAGCTATGATACGACGAAACAGATCTGTCTGTGGATGACTATATATATATGTGTGTGTGTGTGTGTGTGTGTGCGTGTGTGTGTGTGTATGTGTGGTGTTCCAATAACTTGGGCTGAATTTGAATGTGCATTAAGTTTAAGCGTCTCATGATTTTTTTTCAAATTTAACAATTTCAGTCTTTGGCAATTTCAACTATGGAAATAGTAAAAATCAAACATTGTGTTAAAGTTATTGAAGCCTATTACAAATATAGACGTTCAAACAGAAATGCATTTGGTTTTATTGAATGAGAAGTTCCCAGATCACATCATCTCTCAAAACAGTGATGTTAATTGGCGACCACGATCGTGTGACTTGACGGCTTTAGATTACTTTTTTGGGGATCATCTCAAAAGTATGGTCTATGCCAACAACAACTGGACAGCTGAAGGAAGAGATAATAAGGTATATTGGTGAGATCGAGAAGCAACTACGCAGAGATGTCATCAAAAATTTTGACCATCGATCAAAGCCTTGGCAGACATTTGGGCAATATTATTTTTCACACATAATTGACTCAAAAACATGACCCAGTAGTAAAATCAATAAAATTTCACCAATAACACTGTTTTATTTACTGCTAACTTAAATTAATCTAAATGAAACACACACACTCTCTCTCCCTCCCTTTCTCTATCTTTCTCTCGCTCTCTCTCTCTCTCTATATATATATATATATATATATATAAGCACAAAGAACTTGTCACTTTAAATGAGCAGGTGCATGGCGACTTCAAAGTTTCGGGCGGACAGAGTTATGATGTCGTCACTCGTCAAGGCTAGGCTTTCGGTCTGCTGTCTTATCCCAGTTTTCCTTCTTTTTAATTTACAGACAGCTTCATGTAAGTCGGAGAAAAAAAAACCAGAAACAGACAGAAGATCAAAAAGTTTGCCCTGACGAGTGACAACATCATAAGACTACCTTCACAAAAATTTGAAGTTGGCATGAACCCACTCTGTTAAAGTGACAAATTCTTTGTGCTTATCAACACTCTATCTTCACCCCAATATTGAGCACTTTATGATAAAAAATCTGCTTGCCAAAATACATTTTATCAGTAAAATCAATGAAAAAGCAACAACCTTGGTGGCAAATACCATCACAAGTGAACACTATATATATGAACACTATATATATATATATATATATATAGATAGATAGATAGATAGATAGATAGATAGATAGATAGATATAAAGCAGTGAGTTGTGAGTAACTTACAGACTTCTCTGCATTAATTCTCTCTCTCTCTCTATATATATATATATATATATACAAAATAAATTTTTATAAATAAAGTTTTTTTTAAAGGTTTTTGATAAAACGTTTATTACCATCATTATTAACTACCCGATGAGATATTGTTCTTTCAATGTCAAAACAAAATGTACAATTTTGTAGTAGTTTGTAGTTTGTATATGTTCTAAAGTAATAATTAATAATATATATATGTGTGTGTGCGTGTGTGTGTGTGTGTGTGTGTGTGTGTGTGTGTGTGTGTGTGTGAAATGTGTCTACTTCCACCGAACGCCCATAGCCCAGGGGTAGAGTCGCCGACTGACACCATTTCGGTCGGGTTTCAATCCTTGGTAAAAAAGCAATTGAAGTCTAACCGTACTAATGAGCTGTGATACAGCGAAACAGATCTGTCTGCGGATGACAATATATATATATGTGTGTGCAATTTGTATATATATTATATTATTTATATATTACATATGCACAGTACTTTTTTGAATATTTGGATGTGCGTTGTGGTGCATTGGATATCAGCTCGGAAGCCGTGTTTCGAATTCATTGCATTCACTTGGGAAAGGTATTAATCTGTCTATTCCTTCCAGTTATGGGTTAAATAACAGGACAGATTGGGTTCTATAGCCTTGGTCGGCAACCAGTCTACCGCAGAAAGCAATGGCAACCTACTGTGGAATAATCTTCTACTTCCTTCCAGTTATGGGTTAAATAACAGGACAGATTGGGTCCTATAGCCTTGGCTGGCAACCAATCTACCGCAGAAAGCAATGGCAACCTACTGCGGGATAATCTTCTGCCCAGTCAGTCATATCTCTTTCGAAACATGATCGCCCAAGCGTTTACCACGTATGGCACTTAACTGACTGACTTATTTGAAAGCGCTCAATATTAGTGATATAGCTAACATATTCAGTTAGATAGGTATGTGTTTGTGACTCTGTGGGTTTCACGCTTTTGCGATCATCAGATATATGTCATCATCTCAGCCTTTTAAACCCAATGGTGTGCAGGGAAGTAACTTTTAGTTACTGTTTTCATAACAAACTGTTTTTTTATGGGGCAGGGTTGTTAGCCCTGCACCCAACCCCCAAACATGGAGAACTGGTGGACCATTCTTGGTCCTTACATTTACAGTTCCTGGTATTCCCAAACGGTTACCCATTTAAGTACTGACCAGGCTCAATGGTGCACATATATATAGGCTCATTCAGAAGCTTCGACAGAGATCAATTGTTTTTTAACTATTTTTATTCATTTGCCATCCCAACTCCCGGAATTTGAAATATAGGAAAGTGTGAATTTGTTGGATTCATGCCTTATCCAATGATATTAGGATGAAATGAATACTGCTGCCTTAAACTCTGCCTGCTAATTAATCCGTTTTCCATGCCAATAACCATTATGCTCAGTGTACATCCATCAGCAACATTTACCTCCATAAACAAACAAATAAAACACTCATACATATGGGCTCCGTTATCATAAGTTTCACTATAACAGCTAATAACAAAAATTAAAAAAATCCTTCTTTCTTCCACTGTTTTGGCAAGATTGAATATTACTGGTCTGTATTATTAGTTTTATTATTATTATTATTATTATTATTATGCCCTCATAACTTTTATTACCACCACAGGCATTATTTTGTAAATATCTTCATTAAGAAAGGAATCTGTTTCATGATCAATGCTCTTAGCCAGATGATTATCAATAATGCCATATTTTTTCCTCTTTTTCCTTTCCCTTGTTCTTTCCTCTTTTTATTTCTCTCCCTCTCATTCTCCTCCTTCTACTTCTTTGTCTTCTTCACAATTTCCTTCTTGTACTTCTCTTCCTTTCCCTGTAAACTTCACCTCCTTCTCTTCCTTACTTTTCCACATCGTCTTTTTTCTCTCTGTTCTTCCTCATTCTCCTCCTTCCTACTTCTTTGTCTTCTTCATAATTTCCTTCTTGTACTTCTCTTTCCTTTCCTTCCCTGTCAGCTTCTTCTCCTTCTCTTCCTTACTTTTCCACATCGTCTTCTTTTTTCTCCCTCTTCTCTTCTTCCTCATTCTCTTCCTGCTTCTTCTTCACACCAACCATCTTCTCAGTATTCTTTGTTTTCTTCTTCTTACTCTTCTTCTTCACACCCTCATTCTCCTCTTCTTCTTCAATCCCTCCTCTTCCTTCTACCTTTTCTTCATATTCTTACAATTCTTATTCCCATTCTTCCCTTCCTTCCTCTTGACATCTTTTTCCTCTTCCTTCTTTTACTAATATTTTTCTCTACACTCTTCTCTTCTATCTTTTTCTTCTATTTCTTCTTCACACACTTCCCTTACTTTTTCTTCTTTTTCTTATTGATTTTCTTACTCTTCTTTTTCATACTCTCCTCTTCCTTCTCCTCCTCCTTCTTTCTCTTCTTACTTTTTCTCTTCTCTTCCTTCTTCATCTTCTTCTTACTCTTCTTCTTCCCTACACTCTTTTTCTCGTACAAAGATTTTCATTACCATCATATTTCTCATTATCCCTACAAAGCTATTCATCATTACTGCTAACGTCCTCAATACCGTAACTCCCCCTGCCACCACTAATATCAACACTTCTTGCACCAACCTTTCACTATTATTACTACCATAAAAATAAACACCACTGCTTCTACCAGCATCACTTCCAAGCTCTTTAACCATTACATGCACATTGTCAGTTCACTCTGTGAATATTTTACTGAATTTGCCAGAAGCTCTTAATCAAGTGCAATCTTCATTTGATTGTTGGCCAAATCAAAATTCCCTTGTCACTTGCCATTTCACAGAGTTAGGTGCATGGCAGAAGGCATGGGAATGGCTGAATAAAATATTCCTTGAAGACAAAATTATGCCAGTTCTATTCATAGGGTTGAAATTGTTCTTTCCCTGCTTCTGATTGGTTGATTACCAAAGCATTCAGCCATATTCCTTTTTGTCTTCTGCAGCTGGATTTTCCAATATTTTTTCCCACATTTTATCATCCAACATTTTCTCCACTTAAAACATATTTGTTTCAAATTGTTTTTCCATCTCCCTGTATTTATTTATTAGATTATCTGCTGATTTAGCTCCCTACTTATATATATATATATATATATATTTAGAAATATGTTATATTTGTAGTGATATAACATATTTATATAAACATAAATATGTTATATCACTACAAAAGTAGCTATTTTGCTTTGACACTACCAATATCTTATTTGATAAAACATAGATAGTGTTGAAGCAAAATAGCTACTTTGTAAAGATATTATAACATATTTATGTTATAAATTCTAAATAAATATTATTCGCTTTACTTTGTATTGAGCACTTTTTAAAGAATAGTGTTTCTTTGGATACAGAAATTTTATTCCATCTATACCTATCCTATTCTTGTATATATATATATATATAAGTTTTTTAGGTCATAGCCTTACCAGAATTTTGAAGTATGGAATTTTTTGTCCAACACATGTTTTGACTTACTGTTCAACTATCTAATAAATGTTTTCAAATTTAAAAGCCTTCATAAATCAATGATGTCCTTGCTCTTTAACACATGCAACAAAATAAATGCCAATATTTGCCTTGATAAAGTTCCACAGAGGATGAAATGCATCTGTGAGTCATTTTTCCTCTTGTCTTTTCATGCATATAGATATATATATACATATACATTACGATATATACATATAAATATAAATTTACTCGTAAATATAAATTTATGAGCTGTGTTTGCTATTTGGTCACTTTTGTCATTGCTTAGCAAAGTTTTATGTCAACACAAGATAAAATCATCTTTGATGATGGATGTTTTTATGTTAACATTCCTGTAACCTCTCTGAAGATGGCTCATGGGAGCCGAAAGCTTAGAACCAACTTAATAAAAAATTATCAAAATGTTGGTGAATTTTTGTCTTTATTTTCATCTGAAATTAAAGCAAAAATATGATGTTTAGAACGGCTCATGATTAAACATCATAGACGTTCATTGTATCCTATATTAAACAGTATATGTTTAGAAATATATATATATATTTTTTCTAAACATATGCTGTTAAATATAAAAAAATTCCTCCGTGGAATTAATACTATATTTACCAGGAAGATGGGGAGTAATTAGTTTGTTAAGTGTTTTGGAAAGGTTATATATTGGTGTGGGTATTTGAGAAATGATAGGTTGGAAGGGATGATCTTTTTTATGGATTTTTACATTTCCATAAAGGTAGCTGGGCTGATAGTCACCTATAATCTTTTGAAGTTTATAGGATCCTATTTCGGTGATGGTGGATGTTATAATATTTCAGTCTAAACAACCTCTCTGAAGATGGCTCATGTGAGCCGAAAGCTTAGAAGAAAATCAATAAATAATTATCCAAATGTTGGAGAATTTTTGTTTTATTTTCAACTGAAATTAAAGCAAAAATACAATGTTTAGAACGGATCATGATTAAACATAATAGACATTCATTGTCTCTTATATTTAACAGCATTTATTTAGAAAATTATTGCTGCCTCAATACACTAAATATATATATATATATGTGTGTGTGTGTATATGTATGTGAATTAATAAATATGTATGTTTATTATTAATAACTTTTAAATAATATGAATATATATATATATATATATATATATATATATTTTTTTTTTAGTGCAGGGGGTTACATAGAGCGATTGGATATAGGAAAGGTCAGAAGGAGGGTGGTAGATGACTTAGGATGTACATAGGGAGAGAGTTGGAGAGAGTGAATGTGAGTTAGTGTGTTAGGAGGTGTCTATTGACATTACATTTAAACTCCTGGAGGTTGTAGCCGTCGGGGAAGCAAGCATGCAGTAGGGAATTCCACAGGTGGGAAGTGCAAGGAAAGAAGCTGTTGGAGTAGAAATTGCAGTTACATTTCATTGATTTCACTCTAAAAGGGTGGGACCTAGTTGCCAATCTAGTATCTTGTGCAAATTCACATCTAGGGGGAACCAGTGATTTAAGTTCGTCAGAGCAGAAGCCATGAAAGTATTTATAGAAGAGGCACAGGAAAGCACGCCACGCCGGTGAGAGAGATACTGCAGGCGGTCAGCCAAGTCGGTATCAATCACATTACAGATTCTTCGCTGTATTTTGTCAAGAACCCCGAGGAGAATAGAAGGGGCACCCGACCAGATGTGGCAGCAGTACTCAATATGCGGATGAATGGTGGATTTATATAATTGCAGGATAGATTCAGGCGGAAAGAATTTCCGGGCCATGCACAGAGAGCCGACTTTCATAGCTGCAGATTTAGCAATGGATTCGACGTAGTCATTCCACTTGAGGTCCACTGAGAGTGTCAGCCCAAGGAGGCGTAGTGGTTTACTCTCTGGGAGGCAAGCCTGTTCCATGCTAATGGGAGGGAGGTGCGGTTGTATGTGGTGGTTAATTGACAGCAGCTTCGTTTTGCAAGAATTGAATTTTACAAGCCATTTCTTACCCCAATCCACCACGGATTGGAGGTCCTTAGTGTTGAGTTGTGATAATTTTAGTGCCAGGATTGGTGTTTTTCTAGTGGTTTACAGATAAAAAGATATTTTGGTAAGCAGATTTTTGTTGTAAAGAGCTTGATATTAAGACAGAAATAGAGTGCTAATAGGATTAATGACAGAATATCACAAGAATACAAATGTTTAACTATGAACTAAAAATCAGTGCGCTGGTGAGAAAGTGGCTGTATCTGAGTTGCCAAGTCAGGATCGATCACATTACAGATTCTCCATTGGATTTTGTCAAAGACACCTAGGTCGATTGTAGAAGCACACAACCAGATATGGCAGCAGTATTCAATAGATTAGATATAAACTAGATTTTTATTTCACTCTTTCATTAGATGCCCTCCAGATATGGATACCCAAGATTATCGCACACTCTGCTTCTCTTTCTGCCTGCTACTGCAGGGGGTGATGTTAAGCATTGTAACTCATCAAAATACATGCCATGTAAATAACGATATAGCCATCAGAGTTTTGCAATGTTTCATCTGTGAGTTATAAGGAAGAAAATAATTCACTATCCACATGATCATGTAGACAATTTCAAACTCTGTCAAGAGAGAAGTGTGAGGACTGGAATGCATTCAAGGATGTTTTTTAACCTGTATCACCCTATGCAAGGAAGTAAAGCCACTAAGATACAAGACTGTGGAAGAATTAGGAACAGAAACATTAGTGATGAAAGACAAGAGAAAAAAGTAATCATTAGATAGCAATTGATATTGCATTTAATTTTTTACAGATTAAAGTTGGGTGGAAAGCATGGAACCAGAAGGGAGTTCCACAAGTGAGAAACACGAGTAAATAAATTATTAGCATAGACCTTGCAGCTACATCTAATCAGATCAAATGTAAATTATTGAGATCTCGATGCCAGCCCGGTACTGTACTTAAATTAAAAAAGTATAGGAGCCATAGCAAAGAACTCATTTGAACAATTACCATGAAAGTATTTATAGAAAAGATATAAAGAAGCATCCTTATCATGTTGGAAAAGGGATTGAAGACAAGCTGCCAGATTAGAACCAATAATATTGCTGATTCTTCTTTGGATCTTATCAAGAAGCTCAAGGAAAATAGCAGGGGCACTGGTCCATATGTGGTAGTAATATTTTGAACATGTACAGATGGTGGAGTTATCAATATGTAAGATAGATTCTGGAGAGAAAAATTATCACAACACAGTGAACATAATTTTTTAGCAGCTGACTTAGCAATGGATTCTATCATGGTGGTATCACCAACAGACTGAATGAACTTTTTCAACCATTACTTATACCTCCCCTCACAAAAGGTGAAAGGGAGTTGCCTGAGGAGAGCACCCTCAGAGAAGCCCAAATTCAGCTGAGAGTTGGTCTATGAACACTGCTACCTTAACGACCATTACGAGTCCCAGTTGTAAGGCCGAGGGTTGAATCATAGTATTACATACTAACTCTTATTATCATTCCTACTATCAAGTTTCAAGTATTGTATTCTTTTTGTTATTTCCTATTTGGTTGTTTTTGCGTTATTCTTGCTGGACCTTTAACTGGGTCCACGACAGATTTGATAGAGTTTAATAGTCCATAGTTCAATATACAGGGTAGTTCAAAAGTAGGTAGGAAGTTGATGAAATCAAGTTGTATCACCGTTAAAACAACAGCTTTATTTCCAACAGGATGTGGCCCCCTCCGCATTATTCAAGAGCAGTTCTTAACTAACATGAGGAAACATTTCCTGAGAAATTGATTGACCAGTACTTTTGCCTGACTTGATCCCAATGGATTACTCCTTTTGGGGAGTATGCAAGGACAACGAAGAGTTGGTGATTTGAAAAATTACATAAGAGATGCATTTCAGGAAATTAATACACAAAGAAACTTGTGCAAAGATGTTTGTTGAAGCGTGAGGGGGTAGACTTCAAGGCTGTGTAAATTGTGCTGGGTAACAATCTGAGCACCTGCGTTGATAAAATTTAAGTGCTTTTGTATAAAATGAATGTTATCATTTAGTGTCCACCTACTTTTGGGCCACACTGTATATATATTTAATTGCCAAGGTAATAACTGTACTAGTAAATATAATTGTACATGTAATCTGAAAATAAATGTTATCATTTGCTGTCCACCTATTTTTAGAACACCCTGTATCTTGATGTTAGCCAAAAACATTAGCTTGAGAAGGCCCATTAAAAGTCCATTTAGAAATATCCCTTGAGTACATATTTAGCGCATATCCAAAACATATTCAGTCATTTAATATTAATGACAAAATAGACTATTTGGGACTATTAGTCCCCTTTAAAGTGCATTCACTTTTATTATCACCACTTTATTGAAACTCTCTGCAAATTCCTTTTTTTCCCTATCGATGTTATATAAATATCTATCCGCAGTCTTATGAAAAGAATTAAAACATCCTCTGAGAACTTTTGTTGTTTTTTTTATTATTTATTTATTTATACTATTTAAAGTGTTTGGACTGTTGCCCTTGTCTTTGTTAACATGTTTCAGACATTCTACCCTTTGACCTACTCCAGGATCTGTCTATATTTTGGAGATGTGGTATTGTAATTATTTATACTATTGTTCTTTTTTTTTAAAATCATTTCACCCCAAGCAAGGCATTCCATTGCCACTATTGCACGTGGGGCTACACAGGAGAAGGTAAAGAGGAGGAGTGGTTAGGTCTAGGAAATGTCAGAAGGAAGGTGATAGATGGGTAAGGATACCGAGGATGAGGGTTGGGCAGATAAGAAAAGTGTTTGAAAGAATGGGAGTGAGTTAGTATGTTAGGAGGTGTCTATTGACCTTACATTTAAACTCCTGGAGATCATAGCCATCAGGGAAGCAATCATGTGGAAGGGAATTCCACAGTCGGGAAGTGTGAGAAAAGAAACTGTTGGAGTAGAAGTTGCAGTTGCATTTTATTGGTTTCACTGGGATCTAGTTGCTAATCTAGTTTCTCATGCAAATTCGTATCTAGGGAGCAGCAGTGATCTAAGTTCATTGGAGTAGAAGCCGTGAAAGTATTTATAGAAAAGACACAGGAAATCCATGTCACGCCAGTGAGAGAGAGACTGCAGGCAGTCTGCCAAATTGGTATTGAGCACATTACAGATACTTCGCTGTACCTTGTCGAGAAGCCCGAGGAGAATAGCAGGAGCACCTGACCAGATATGGCAGCAGTATTCAATGCACGTGCGGATGGTAGATTTATATATATGCAAGATAGATTCAGACTGATAAAACTTCCGAGCCCTGCACAGAGAACTGACTTTCATAGCAGCGGATTTAGCAATGGATTCGATATAGTCATTCCATTTCAGGTCCACTAGACCAGGGAGGCATAGTGTTTTACTCTCTGGGAGGCAAGCCTGGTCCATGCTAATGGTGGGTAGGTGCGATTGTCTATGATGGTTAATTGATAGTAGCTTTGTTTTTGAAGCATTAAAGCTTACGAGCCATTTCTTACCCCAGTCCACTACGGATTGGAGGTCCTTTTCAAGCTCGGCTGCAAGGTTAGCTTTGTCACCTACACCAGATATTTGGTCGAGGCGAGAGTAAACTGTGGTGTCATCAGCGTGCATACCTACTTGGGATATTATGGAATCAGGGAGATCATTCAACTGTTGTTCTTATTTTCATTGCCATATTCACATTTTGAATAATTGTATTTTTTGTCCTTCTTCAGGATATGTTTATATTTCTAAGATGAGATATTATAATTATTTACATCATTTACATTGTTCAGACTGTTGGCCTCATCTTTGTTATCATATCCACAATGTTTTAAATGTTTTATTCTCTGTCCTTCTTAGGATTTATCTACATTTCTGGGATGAGGTATTGCAATTATTTGCACTATAATTATATTTTTCAGATTGCTGTACTCATCTCTGTTGCCATATTCATAATAAGTCAGATGTTGTACACTCTGGTCTTCATCAGGAAAGTGGATTTTTTGTAATTGTAGTAGAGAATATGAAAATGAAGCAAGCCGTCCCTCCAAAAGCATGGCTAGATGAACATCAAAAACCATAGTGTGGGTTGAGACAATGAAATCGTACTGATCATGTATGGAAGAAAAGGAGTAATCATCAGACTTTGTGGAATGAAGTGAAAATACTCGACAAAGAAGTACACTCATGAGTTAAACATCTGAAAGAAGCAGCACATATGCTAGGCTACGAAGAGCCCTTTAGTAGGTAGTGTAGAAGTAAATATGACATGGGAGCCACTAACAGAGAAAGAAAGACAGCAGGTCTTCAACAGAAGCAGCAGCTTTAACAGAAGTAAAGTTTCAGTGAGTGCAGTCAAGCATGACAAGCAACAGTGGCAGCAGGTTTATAGCTCCAAGTTTTCAACACAGAAGTATAAGTTCAATCCCTGGGCCAGGTACTTAAACTCAGTAGAAAATAACTGAGTGATACTAAAAATAGGGATGTGTGTTTGGGTGCAGTGGATAGTGACTCACAATGAAAAAAATGAGGAATTGATAAGCTGTTAAAAAAACAAATGAAATTAAAGTTGTTAAGAAAGTTAAATTTTGATATTAATGTCCCATAAGGATTTTATATGTTATTGCACAATCAAGTCAAATGAAATCACCCAAGAATATTAAGTTTTGATATTAATAGCTCATAAGTAGTTTATATGCTATTAAACAATCAAATCAAAGTACTCAATTAAATTAATTTTTGGTATAATGACCCATCAGGTGTTGATATGCTGTTACACAATGAAGTAAAATCAAAGGCAGCAACAAAAATCAAATTTCACAATAAATTATACATACAATACCGATATGTGTAACAAACAAATCAATTAACATGTCCAAAGAAAATTAAATTTTGGAACAATGACCCATAAGATGTTAATGTGGCAGGAACAAAAATAAATCAAATCAAAGCTCTTAAGAAAATTACATGTCAGCATTAATGACCCATAAGGAGCTGAAGTTTTTGGAAGATGTAATGAGGATGTGTGCTGTGGTCCGGTGGATATCGACTCGGAACGAGAAATCGGAGAGCTGAGTTCGAATTCCAGTTGAATTCGTTGCAATCATATACGCGCAAATACCCTTGGATAAGGTATTAATCCATCTCTTCCTTCCAGCTATGGGTCAAATAACAGGACAGATTCAGTTCTATAGTCTTGATTAGCAACCAATCTACTGCCAAAGGTAATGGCAACCTACTGCGGAATAATCTTCTGCCCAGTTAGTCATGTCTCTTTCGAGACATGATCGCCCAAGTGTGTATCACATATGGCACTTAACTGACTGAATGAGGAAGGAGGGCTTGGAGATCCTGATGCTCATAGGGTGGATAGAGGTGAAGAAAGACAACACATGACATACTTGATGGACATTAGCAGATGGATTGTGAAGTGAGGGCTGGGTGGGATAAGAGGAGACGGGGTATTAAGGGTGACAAAGGATAAGAGGAGGTAAAAGACTATGATCGCTTACATCTTGAAGAGACACAGCACATAAAAGAAGAAGGAACTGATATGGCACTAATCAAATTAAATGTTTTTTTTTTCTGCCATATCAACACCTCATGGATCATTATGTTAAAATTTATTTTTTCTTCGAAGATGGGATTTGATTTGTTTGTTTAATGGAATATCAACTACTCTAGGGACATTAATTTTTGTGTAAGCTTTGAGTTGATTTAGTTTGTTAAATTCATATCGACATCTTATGTTTAATTTATTATGAAATTTTATTTTCTTGACTTCATTGTGTAATGGTATATCAACACCTGATGGGTTGTTAACAAAAAAATTTAATTTTCTTAAATGCTTAGATATAAATTTGTTTGTTGAATGGCATATCAAATCATCAAATCATTATAGGACATTAATTTTGAAATTTAATTTTCTTGTGAGCTTGGATGTGCTGCTGAACAAACAAATCAAATCAGAGCTCCCAAGAAAATTAAATTTCAGCATTAATCAGCTGATATACCGTTACACAAATGAATCAAATCATGGCTGTCAAGAAAACTAAATGTCAGTATTAATAACTGATTAGGTTTTGATATGCCAATAAACAAATCAAATCAAATCAAAGCTCAAAAGGAAATTCAATTTTGCCATTAATGAACCATAAGAAGTGAATATGCCATAAAACAATCAAATCAAACCAAAGATCCGGAGAAAATTAAATTACAGCAATAATGATCCATAAGGATTTAATCTGTTGTTAAACAATAAAATAAAATCAAAACACCAAAAGTGAAATTTGGGCATTAATGACCAATAGGGAGTTGATATGCGATTAAATAATCAAATCAAATCAAAGCTTCAATTAGATTTTAAATTTAATAATCAATAATGAGTTGTTAAGCAAATAGATCAAAATGAAAGCTCCCCCCCCCCGAACATTAAATTTTAGCATTAATTGCACATAAGGTTTTGATATGCTGTTAAACAATAAATTCAAATCAAAGTTCTCAAGGATATTAAATTTTGGTTTAAATAACCCTTAAGTAGTTAATATGCAATTAAACTTATGAATCAAATCAAACCAAATCTCCCAAGAAAATTAAATTATGGCATTAATGACACATAATGATTTGATATGCTATTAAACAAACAAATCAAATTAAATTTCCCCAAAAATTAAATCATGGCATTAATCACCCATAAACATTTGACATACCATTAAATAAACAAATCAAATTAAATTTCCCCAAAAATTAAATCATGACATTAATCACCCATAAACATTTGACATACCATTAAACAAACAAATCAAATTAAATTTCCCCAAAAATTAAATCATGGCATTGATCACCCATAAACATTTGACATACCATTAAACAAACAAATCAAATTAAATTTCCCCAAAAATTAAATCATGACATTAATCACCCATAAACATTTGACATACCATTAAACAAACAAATCAAATTAAATTTCCCCAAAAATTAAATCATGGCATTAATCGCCCATAAACATTTGACATACCATTAAACAAACAAATCAAATTAAATTTCCCCAAAAATTAAATCATGGCATTGATCACCCATAAATATTTGACATACCATTAAACAAACAAATCAAATTAAATTTCTCAAGAATATTGAATTTTGGCATTCAGTCAGTTAAATGCCATACGTGATACACGCTTGGGCGATCATGTCTCGAAAGAGACATGACTGACTGGGCACAAGATTATCCAGCAGTAGGTTGCCATTGCTTTCTGCAGTAGATTGGTTGCCAGCCAAGGCTATAGAATCCAATCTGTCCTGTTATTTAACCCATAACTGGAGGGAAGAGATGGATTAATACCTTTCCCAAGGTTATTTGTGCGTAAGTGAAAGCAATTAATTCAGCTGGAATTCAAACTCGGCTAATTTGATATGACATTAAATAAACAAATCAAATTAAATATCCCATGTGAATTAAATTTCAGTATTAATGACTTATAATGATTTGATATGCTATTAAACAAACAAGTCAAATTACATTTTCCAAGAAAATTAAATTTTGGCATTAATGACAGATAAAGACTGATATATCATTAAGCAAACAAATCAAATTAAATTTCCCAAGAAAATTGAATTTACACAATAATGACACATAAAAATTTGATATGCCATTAAACAAACAAATCAAATTAAATCTCCTGAAAAAATTGAATTTCCGCATTAATGACATAAAGATTTGATATACCATTAAACAAACAAATCAAATTAAATTTCCCATGAAAATTATATTTCAGCATTCAGTCAGTTAAGTGCCATACATGATATACGCTTGGGCGATCATGTCTCGAAAGAGACATGACTGACTGGGCAGAAGAATATACCTCAGTAGGTCGCCATTGCTTTCTGCGGTAGATTGGTTGCCGACCAAGGCTATAGAACCCAATCTGTCCTGCTATTTAACCCATAAAAGGAAGAGATGGATTAATACCTTTACCAAGGGTATTTGCGTGTAAGTGAATACAATGGATTCAACTGGAATTCGAACTCGGCTTCCCGGTTTCTCATTCCGAGCCAATATCCACTGTACCACAACACACATTTCAGCATTAATGCTCCATAAAGATTTGATATGCCATTAAAAAATCAAGTCAAATTAAATCTCCCCAGAAAATTATATTTTGACGTTAATGACCCATAAATATTTGATATGCCATTAAACAAACAAATCAAATTAAATCTCTCAAGAAAACCAAATTTCGGCATTAATGACCCACAAAGGTGTCAATGCATTGTTAAACAAATAATCAAATCAAAACTTTTTTATGTGTCATATTGCTTTCAAATCTTGTGGATCATGGGTTTCCACAATGTTCTGTCCTTTTCACTTTTGTACTGAGCATCAGGAAGAGACAGCTGAAGTTACAGGGAAATGCAATAAGGAAGGAGGGCTTAGAGAACCTGATACTAACAGGCCAGATAGAGGGAAAAAGAGACAGGGGAAAGCAACACATAACATATTTGAAGAACCTAATCAGGTGGATGACAGAATGAGGATTGCATGGTGTAACAGGAGAAGGCATGCTCAGAGCCACCAGGGACAGGGAAACGTGGAAAGCCATGATCGCCTACGTCCTGAAGGGACAAGCACATAGAAGAAGAAGAAGAAATTTTGTTCTGCCAACCATTTGTGCAAACTTGTTTAGAAGTTACTGCTGCCTTTCCTTTGATCTTCTTGCCCTCAGTATGCCTTGTGCCTGTCTAATTCTTCAAGTAGTCTTTCCTCTTTATGTGTCCTAGAAACTTCAACTGTCTCTTTCTAATTTAAAGTTTTTTTTTTTATTTTCTTTAACACTTCATCATTACTTTCATGTTCAGTCCATGGAGTTCTTGTCATCCTCCTGTAAAACCACATATCTGTTTTCCTCAAGTACTTTCTTATTTTGTGAGGTGATTGTTAAACATTCACTGCCATATAGAAGGACTGATATTACATTAAAGTCCTGTATTCCATTCTTGGTTTCAAATGAAATTTTCCTCTGACTTAATAATTTTCTTAGTCAGTTTATAACAATTTCATTCCATTTACACAACTCTCTTCATATCTAGCTCAGTCAGTTTATATCTATGTATGTAATAAATAATATCACTTTTTCATATCTATCTATCTATCTATCTATCTATCTATCTGTTTAAAACTTTCTATTTCAATTTGTTTATTTCACTCTCTTCATATCTATCTCAGTTTTATATCTATCTATCTAGCCTGCTTAATATCACTTTCTTTATATTGATCTAAAATCCATTGATATCTATCTCAATCTGTTTATATCTAACCCAGGCTTTTTATATCTATCTATCTATCTAGCTATCTATCTATCTATCTATCTATCTCCAGGGTTTTTTCAACTTGAATCTGTTCAAATATCTTTATTTATCTATGTAAATACTTTGTGTGTGTGTGTATATGTCTGTGTATGTGCATATATTTGAATTATCTAGGATTAGCCATTTCAGCTGAAACCCTTTATCATTAAGCCTGATCCCATTAAACAGCCAGCATTATCATGAAGCAATGTCATGTGATGCTTTCTCATATAATAAAGTCAGAATCACTTCACTCGAGAAGGTGTGAGGAAAGTAAACTCCATCTTTATCTCAAAACTACAAACTTTTTATTCAATTATTATTTAAAATTTCATGATAGTTCTTTATTTCCTTGATCTTTAAACAGCTTACAAATAAAGACCTAATCTTTTTGATAAACAATACACAAATGTACGTATTTTTATGCAGCTGATGTTTGTAACAATTATTATAGAAATATTGTTACATTATTGCTTTATACAGCATTATTCACCCACACGTTTAAAAATGTCATAACACTTTCTTTTTATTATTTTACTCTTTATTTTTCCTTTTTTTTTCAGAAATTAGATTAAAATAGAAAAACTATCACAATTTCAAAAAACAACAAAAGTCATAGAACTTTTTTGTATTTAGCCAATCCCCCATTTGTGCCCAAAGTGAGTATTTTTTATTCATGAGATAATTTTGCAAAATTCAGAAATTTTATAACTGATCATCTGATTCAGTATGGTCATATATATCTTCCCAGCTAGGAGAAAATAGCAAGGTAGACCAGCTTATATAGACTTGAGTGGCAACCTTTCTAAAAGGAGGACAACTTTGAATTCAAAATCTGAGTGGTTGAGTAATTGGTGATGAAACCAACTCCTTCACCAGATCCGGATCTGGTGAGGAGGGTAAGTGAAACCCAAGCAGCACATCAAACAAGAACAGTTGAGGGTGGATGAATTCCTCAGTCAACAGCCATCAACCCCAACTATGGGTTAAATGGTCTCACCAAATCACATTAGTCAAGTGTGATGAGTACAGCTATAGCCATGGTCAATCAAGGAGGAATTCTTCTAGGAAGAGAGAGCAGGCTTTAGATTTGGAGTATATATCTATTGTGGTTAGAAATAACACAAAGTGTTAATCAAGTTATAACACTATAGCTAGAGGCTGACATCGAATCTTGAACAATATATATAAATATTATAAAATCTTTTTTTAGAAAAACTTGTCATCTTTTAGAAAAGCTTGTCATCTTAAATCATATAAATAACCCTAATCTACTTAACAAAAAAGTGAATTAATGACCATAGAAAAAATACCTACTTAAAACTTTTAGATCCTGATTGATACAGATTCCTCTATACAATTGTCTCTTTCTTTCTTACTCCCTTTCCCCCTTTCTTCCTTTCTTTCTTTCTTTTCCCTGCAAATATTACTATTAATAATTCTGAATTACGCTCCTTTGAATTCATCTTGCATTTTAATAATAAGTTTTTTTAATTTTAAATTTAAATCTTTTAATTTTTGTCTATTTAAATTTTACTTTTGATAAATTAAAAAATAGTACCCTAACATTATAAGATTTAACTCCCATGAACATCAACGGAAATTAAATTCAAATCTCTTAAACAGTCAATTTGTAATAAGCCACAGATGTAGGATAATATGTATATTTATTAATATATATAATATTTGCCGAGCGTTCAACGCAGCATTGATTTTGGGTTGTACGGTTGTGGGGTGTTCTGCCTGACATGAGTTGTCACGGGGCCAGGAACTAGTAAAAAGTTCAGAAACAGTGTGGGACTTGGGCCTTGAAAATCATGGTTATGAGTTGTTGGTTTGACGGTCAGTGCTATGGGGAAGCATGTTGGGTATTGGCCGGATGGCATGTGCTGGTTTGGGTTCTGTCGAGTATAGATGCAATAATCGGTGTTGGATTGGGTGCCTCATGGCTGTATAGTCTGATGGTCGGATTTGGGTTGGGTGTTTGCCGGGTATTAGTGTGTTGATATATGCCAGATTAAATACCTAGGGGGAATTTGTTGGAGCGTCCGGGTCAGATGAAGGTATCCATCAAATAAAGACAAATAAATATCTAAGTATTAGTGTATATATGTATATAGATGTACATCTGGGTTTTCTTTTGTACTAGTAGACATATTGGTATTTTCTTTTGCTTGTTGATGTGGATGTGCATGTATGCATATATTTGTATGTGTGTCTATATCTTATATATATGTATGTATGCTTTTATATATATGTGTGTATATATTCATATTTGTATGTATATATGTTCAGATGCCCATGTATGCATGTCTATATATATATGTATGTTTATGTATATATGTATGTGTGTGTGTGTGTGCATATATATATATATATATATATATATATATATATATATTCTTGTCTATGCAGGTTTATACATGAGTGTATGCTTCTGTGTGAATCCTGCACTTATTTGAATATATTTATTCCAGAAGTTTTGTACAAGTATTTTCAAGTATATGGTTATATTTTTTATTTTGTATATGATGATCTGTGGAGTTTTTAGTTGTGTAGGTTTTTTTTAGCTTGTGTATTTGTGTGAGTATATATCTAATTATGTTTATGTGTTCATACACAGAAATATGATTGTGTCTGCCCTGATCTCATTCATTCAAGACCATTGTCATCTAATGAATTCGTTCTTATGTGTATTCAATATTGTAGCCATTACAGTTGGTTTCCAAACTTAACTTTAAAATTTAACGGATAAATTGACAAGTCGATAAAAACAAAATTTTGAAATTTGTGTATGTATATATGGGTGCGTATATTAATCTGTATATGTGTCTGTTTGCCAGTGTGTGTGTGTATACTCGCGTGTTTGTCCATGTGTGGATGTTTGTAGGTTTATATTCGTGCATTCATATCTTTTCTTTGTTTAATATATGAATAACTTTCTAAATCTAAGAATTTGTTAAACTTAGAATTTTCTTTACCTCTTCCTCTCCATCCTCAATATTTTTGCAGTTAACAAAGAAGACAAAAACAACAAGATACTTCAACTGACTCCTAAAAATTAATATCTGATAAGTACAATTTCCTTTATTGCTTTACCTTCCTTTTTGCTTTCCCACCAGTCATAAAAGAGGGAAAGGAACACAGACATTATTAAACACATTTTGCTACTTACAACTACAAACTTTGGATACACTTAAATCTTTTCTACTATTTCTCTTTGAACATATAACTTCTACAAATTGATGTTATTCGATTCTGTTATATTCGAGTGCCTGGTATATGTACTCAGTAATGGTCATTAGCATATCAGCAGTAGACCTGGTGAAGCGAAACCCATACTGTTTGTCAGAGAGAAGCCCGTTGGTCATAAGGTGCTGAATCACCTCGGCGTTGATAATGGCTTCGAAAACTTTGCCAAAGATTGGAAGGAGACTAATAGGACGGTAATTGGCGGGGTCTGAGGGTTCGCCAGAATTCTTAAATATAGGTACTACGCAGGAGGACTTCCAACAGGCAGGAAAGCAGGAAGCAGATAGGCAGAGGTTATAGAGTTTAGAGAGGACAGAGGAGAGTTCTGGGGCACATTTCTTCAGTACTATGACTGGGATTCTGTCACCGCCGCTCGCTTTGTGTGGGTCAAGTTGCGCAATTATCTTGGCGACCAGCGAGGGTGAAATGTGGACGTTATTTAGTTGAGCCTTAGTTCTGGGTTGTCTGCTATGTTTGTGAATTGGCCTTGTACCAGACATGGCTGACCATCCCTACTTCATATTTAAGAGGAGGTCAAGTAAATAGAAAGGAGTAGTTTACAGTGAAGTAAAAAAAACTTCATACAGTGGGTACTGAAGAAAGAATAAAAACATAAGCATGTTTCATGATGATAATAAATACCAACTGATGTTACGTTTAAATTTTCAAAGATTGTAAAATAGATCAGGTAAAAAAGTAAACGGCAGGGATTAGGTTAGAGGGAATTAAAAGACTGTGCAGGAGTATTTTTTTTTTAATTATATCACCCCGAGCAAGGCGGTAATGCCACTGATGCGCAGGGGGCCACGTAAGAGTGAACAGATTGGAAAAGAGAAAGCCGGAAACCACATCCTAGACAGGGAACAAGGGATGAGCCTCTTCACCTGTTCAATAGATGTGGGTGGTGTGTGAACTGTGTGATAGTTTATTCTATCTACCACAATTGAAAAAAAAAAGGAAAAAGAAAAAAGAAAAGAGTGGAAAGATTGGAAAAGAGAAAGCCGGAAACCACATCCTAAACAGGAAACAAGGGATGAGCCTCTTCACCTGTTCAATAAAGAAAGGATAAAAAATGAACTGGATTAAAGATGATAGCAACTGACATTGCATTTGATTCTTTTGAGATTGTATCTATCAGCAAAACAATTAATGGATGTGAGTAGGTTGAGTACATTCAAGTGAAGGAAAAAACTGTGTAAAGTGATATCAAAAATCAGAAGAAAAGATGAACGGGATTCAAGAAGATACAAGATGGCAATTGATGTTGCATTTAATATTTTTGGAGATCATAGCTACTAAGGAAGCAAGTAAATGTCGGGGAGTAAGTTACAGTGAGTGAAAAACCTGGGTAGAGGTAGTTTTGAGAAAAAGGATGAAAATAAACAGGATTCAAGTTGATATAAGATAGCAATTAACGTTGCTTTTAAATTTTTTGGAGATTGTATGTGAACAAGAAGAAAACGCATAGTAAATATCAGGAAGAGACAAATGAGATTTCTGGGACATGTAATGAGGAAGGAGGGCCTGGAGAAATTAATACTCACTGGTCGGAGAGAAGGAAAGAGAGACAGGGAAAGCAGTGCACGATGTACTTGTTAGATCTGAGCAAATGGATGTTGGAGCGGGGCTTAGAAGAGATACCAAGAGAAAAAAAAATTTTTTTTTTTTTAATCATTTCACCCCAAGCAAGGTATTCCACTGCCACTATTGTGCATGAGGCTACATAGGGGAAGGTAAAGAGAAGGAGTGGTCAGGAGGAATGAATGTTATACATAGGGAATGTCAAGAGGAATGGGAGCAGGCTAGTGTGTTAGGAGGTGTCTATTGACCTTACATTTCAACTCCTGGAGATTGTATCCATTGGGGAAGCAATCATGTGGAAGGGAATTCCACAGTCAGGAAGTGTGAGGAAAGAAACTGTTGGAGTAGAAGTTGTGGTTGCATTTTATCAGTTTCACTGTAAAAGGGTGGGATCTAGTTGCTAATCTAGTTTCTCGTGCAAATTCGTATTTAGGGGGCACCAGTGATCTAAGTTCATCGGAGCAGAAGCCATGAAAGTATTTATAGAAGAGACACAGGGAAGCCACGTCGCGCCGGTGGGAGAGAGACTGCAGGCGGTCTGCCAAGTCGGTATCTATCACATTACAGACCCTCCTCTGAACCTTATCAAGAAGCCTGAGTAGAATAGCATGGCAGATATGGCAGCAGTATTCAATGCACGGGCGGATTGTAGATTTATATATGTGCAGGATAGATTTAGACGGAAAAAACTTCTGGGCCCTACACAGAGAACCAACTTTCATAGCAGCGGATTTAGCAATGGATTCGATATAGTCATTCCATTTCAGGTCCGCTGAAAGTGTGTGACCAAGGAGGCGTAGTGTTTTACTCTCTGGGAGGCAAGCCTGGTCCATGCTAATGGGAGGTAGGTGAGATTTTCAATGATGGTTAATTGAGAGTAGCTTTGTTTTAGAAGCATTAAAATTTACTAGCCATTTCTTACCCCATTCCAATATGGATTGGAGGTCTTTTTCTATCTCGGCTACGAGGTTAGCTTTGACGCCTACACCAGATTTTTGTAGGAGGCAAGAGTAAATTGTGGTGTCATCGGCGTACAAACCTACTTGGGCTCTTATGGAATCAGGGAGATCATTGATGTATATCAGGAAGAGTGTAGGACCTAAGATGGAGCCTTGGGGGGACACCTGCATTTGTATGGTAGTTCTGGGAGGCATGTCCGTTTAATACCACCTTCATTGTGCGGTTAGAGAGGAATGACTGGATTAGTTGAAACAAATGTCATATTGAGAGTGACAAGAGACAGAGCCAAGTAGAAGTCCATGATTGCCTATGTCTTGAAGGGACACAGCACATGAAGAAGAAGAAGAAGAAGAAGAAGAAATAAAACTAAAGGCATTCCTGTGTAGCTAATCAGTGTGGATTCATACCTAATCAGAATTTGATAAATAAAACAGAAATTATAATTGGGATAGAAAGTGTGGGTCAATTCTCTATTATAATCAATATATAAAGTGATCCCTCACTTTGTGGCCATGCTACTTTCTATCCATTTATATTCTAGATTTATGGGCTTGAGACAATGGACTTCAGAGCGGGGCTTAGGAGAGATACCAAAATAAAAAGTACTGAGAGCGACAAGAGACAGAGCCAAGTGGAAGTCCATGATTGCCTTCATCCTGAAGGAACACGACACATGAAGAAGAAGAACTATCAGCAAGCAGCTAAATGAAAGGAAGTAGGTTAGAATAGAGGAAAACTCTGGGTATAGGGTTATGAAAAAAGCATAAAAGATGAACAAGATTTAAGATGGCAGTTGACGTTGCATTGGAATTTTCGTTGTAACTATCAGAGAAGCAAGTAAAAGAAAGGGAGTAGGTTAGAATGGAGGAAAGACTGGGTATGATGGGTATTGAAGAAAGGATAAGAGATGAACAGGATTCAAAAAAATGGAAGATTGTACTTTATATTGCATTTAAATTCTTAGAGATTGTAGCTTTTAGGGAGGCAAGTAAATGGCAGGGAGTACATATGGGGATATTTAATTGCACTTATAAAATTTTTACGAGTGAAAAACAAAACCATTGTGCTTGGTTGAAGTTGATTGATTGCTTTAGGTTGGATATTTCATCACCTGCTTGGTGAGTGAGTTTCAGGATTCTAGGTCTAAGATGTCAGAACTAGTCTTGAGGAACACAGACTATATCTCAAAAAGAATGTAAATTACTGAGAGGTGGTGGTAGTCATAGTGACACAGGAGATGATGATCATGTGAGAAAATAAACACAAACAAATTCAAGAGCTAATGGAAAAAATGCTGCTCTCTGTAGGAAAGAAAGTTTATCTCACAAATCAATACCTAGTTACCATTCTCTCTCTCTCTCTCTCTGTCTCTCTCTCTCTTTGTAAAAGTTATTTTTTTTTATTTATTCTTTTTTCTACAAACCCACCCACCCTTACTCTGTGGTTTCTTGTTCCTGATTTATTGAATCTTATCAATAAGTCTGACCTGAACCATTTATTACTAAGATTTGTATAGGAATTTCTCATTATATAACGTATATATATTTGTATATATAATACTCATTATATAATGATTTTGTCTATGTGATTATTGGATTATTTGAATTACAGTTGAATTCCTTGTATTCACTTACGCGCAAATACCCTTGGGAAAGATATTAATCCATCTCTTCTGTCCAGTTATGAGTTAAATAGCAGGACAGATTGGGTTCTATAGCCTTGGTTGGCAACCAGTCTACTGCAGAAAATAATGGCAACCTAATATGGGATAATCTTCTGCTCAGTCAGTAATGTCTCTTTCGAGACATGATCGATCAAGCATGTATCACATATGGCACTTAACTAACTGTATTTGCAGTGAACACAACATAAAAAGCAATTCTCTTTTCTTCACTTTTTACAAAAATTCACAATTATGTGTGAAATCCTAATTTTGACAAATAGAAAAATGATTAAACATGTACTGAAAGAAAAAGACAAAGCCGAATTTTCTTTGGAACATGATCACCCAAGCGTGTGTCATATATGGCACTTAACTGACTGATTATTAAAGAACAGGGTTATATGCATTAACAAAGAAGGAATTTATACTAAAAAATAAGCATCTTTTATACGCAATATTTTATTTTTCCAAAGTTTCAAAAGTATGAAATTTTCTTGTTTGCTTTCAATTCTTCTTTCTTCCATATTTCTTTCATTCAATTCCCTCTTTTTCTCTTTCCCACAATTGGAGTAGATAGACTAAACTATCGCCCGGTTCACACTCCACCCACGTCTATTGAACAGTTGAAGAGGCTCATCCCTTGTTCCTTGTTTAGGATGTGGTTTCTGGCTTTCTCTTTTCCAATCTTTTCTTTTTTTTTTTCAATTGGAGTAGATAAACTAAACTATCGCCCGGTTCACACTCCACCCACGTCTATTGAACAGTTGAAGAGGCTCATCCCTTGTTCCTTGTTTAGGATGTGGTTTCCGGCTTTCTCTTTTTCAATCTTTTCACTCTTTTCATTTTTTTTTCAATTGGAGTAGATAGACTAAACTATCGCCCGGTTCACACTCCACCCACGTCTATTGAACAGTTGAAGAGGCTCATCCTTTGTTCCTTGTTTAGGATGTGGTTTCTGGCTTTCTCTTTTCCAATCTTTTCTTTTTTTTTTTTCAATTGGAGTAGATAAACTAAACTATCGCCCGGTTCACACTCCACCCACGTCTATTGAACAGTTGAAGAGGCTCATCCCTTGTTCCTTGTTTAGGATGTGGTTTCCGGCTTTCTCTTTTTCAATCTTTTCACTCTTTTCATTTTTTTTTCAATTGGAGTAGATAGACAAAACTATCGCCCGGTTCACACTCCACCCACGTCTATTGAACAGGTGAAGAGGATCATCCCTTGTTCCTTGTTTAGGATTTGGTCTCCGGCTTTCTCTTTTCCAATCTTTTCACTCTTTTCTTTTTTTTTTCAATTGGAGGAGATAGACTAAACTATCACCCGGTTCACACTCCACCCATGTCTATTGAACAGGTGAAGAGGTTCATCCCTTGTTCCTTGTTTAGGATGTGGTTTCTGGCTTTCTCTTTTCCAATCTTTTCACTCTTATGTAGCCCCCTGCACTTCAGTGGTGCTACCGCCTTGCTCCGAGTGATATGATTAAAAAAAAAAAAAAAAAATTTTTTTTCGAGCTCACGAATTCTACTTTCTTTTTAATTACTTAACTTTTTCTTTGTTTATCCATTTCTTTCTTTTTTCATCTTCCCCCTTTTTTCTTTTTTTCTTAAAATTTCTTTTTCTTTCTTTCTTTCTTTCTTTTTTCATCTTCCCCCTTTTTTCTTTTTTTCTTAAAATTTCTTTTTCTTTCTTTCTTTCTTTTTTCATCTTCCCCCTTTTTTCTTTTTTCTTAAAATTTCTTTTTCTTTCTTTCTTTCTTTCTTTCTTTTTTCATCTTCCCCCTTT
This sequence comes from Ascarosepion bandense, assembly GCA_037127315.1. Lineage (NCBI taxonomy): Eukaryota > Metazoa > Mollusca > Cephalopoda > Sepiida > Sepiidae > Ascarosepion > Ascarosepion bandense. Next base: position 416,364 of record JBBBDQ010002257.1, on the reverse strand, counting down.
TTTCTTTTTTTCTTCAAAATTTCTTTTTCTTTCTTTCTTTCTTTCTTTTTTCATCTTCCCCCTTTTTTCTTTTTTTCTTAAAATTTCTTTTTCTTTCTTTCTTTCTTTTTTCATCTTCCCCCTTTTTTCTTTTTTCTTAAAATTTCTTTTTCTTTCTTTCTTTCTTTCTTTTTTCATCTTCCCCCTTTTTTCTTTTTTTCTTAAAATTTCTTTTTTCTTTCTTTCTTTCTTTTTTCATATTCCCCCTTTTTTCTTTTTTTCTTAAAATTTCTTTTTCTTTCTTTCTTTCTTTCTATCTTCATATTTCCTTTCTGTTCTATGTTTGTTTCTTTCCAATAATTTTGTTTTCTTACTCTCTTTCTTTCTTTCTTTCTTTCTTAATACTTTTTTTACATTTTTCTTCCTAAATATTTCCTTTTCTTTATTTTCTTTTTCTTTCTTAATACTTTCTTTTTTTCTTTTTAATATTGTTTTTTTTCTTTCTTTCTTTCTTTCTTTCTTAAAGTTTCCTTTCTTTTCTTTTTACTTTGTTAATATTCTTTCTTCTTAATATTTCTCTTTTTCTTTCTTGCTTGCTTGCTTTCTTTCTTTCTTTCTTTCTTTCTTTCTTAATATTTCTGTTCCTTTCCTTTTTTCTTTCTTAATATTGTTCCTCCCATAATATCTTTTTTCTTTCTTTCTTTCTTTCTTTATTTCTTTCTTTCTTTCTTTCTTTCTTTCTTAATATTTCTGTTCCTTTCCTTTTTTCTTTCTTAATATTGTTCCTCCCATAATATCTTTTTTCTTTCTTTCTTTCTTTCTTTCTTTCTTTTCCATCGCCTCCAATAGATTTTTATTTCCCTTTCTCTCGTTCTTCAAAGTATGCCCACATTTTCCCTCTTTCTTTCTTTCTTTCTTTCTTAATATTTCTGTTCCTTTCCTTTTTTCTTTCTTAATATTGTTCCTCCCATAATATCTTCTTTCTTTCTTTCTTTCTTTCTTTGTGTAATTTTCTTTCCTTTTTCTATGCTATTTTCTTTCTTACTACATTATTTACTTTCTTTCTTTTTTCTTTCTTAATATTTCCATTCCTTTTCTTTTTTCTGTTTATTGTTTCTCCCATAATAGTATCCTTTCTTTCTTTCTTTCTTTCTTTCTTTCTTTCTTCTATGTCATTTTCTCTACTTTTCTATGTTATTTCCTTTCCTTTTTCTGTTTTTCTTTTTTCTTTCTTTTTTTCAATTTTATTTTCTTTCCTTTTTCTATGTGACTTCCCTTCTTTCTTGCTATGTTATTTTCTTTCTTTCTTTGCCCTATAGCCTTCTTTTTTTTCTTTTTTACTATTTCTGCCATCATTTGGCATTCTCTCTACATCTCTCTTTTACTCCAAACTAAACACAGTGTCACCCCAAAATTTGTCTTCTTTCTTTTACTTCCTTTCTCTCGTCTTTTCTCCCCCAACTCAGTCCTCCTTTATACCCCATCAAGCACTGGTTTAAAAAAAAAGAAAAGAAAAGAAAAATACAATATATGTCGGTAGTAAAATCTACAGTTATTCTCCACTAAACATATACTGTCTTTATAGATTGCTTCCAAAACCAATCACTTCCACCCTTAAACGCTTTCTGCACATTCATCAATCCATTGTAACATGAGGTGGCATGCAAAAGAACTGATTAGACTCAAGAAATCATGACCCAACTCATCAATGTTTACTTACTGGACTTCACCAATAGTAATTTATCTTTTTAATATATATATATATATATATATATGTGTGTGTGTGTGTGTGTGTGTGTGTGTGTTCCATTTGTAAATGAGTTATTATGCGACCTAGGTTTCTACCATGAGTGGTGTCTTCAGGCGATTTGCAATAACCAGATTTTACTGTTTACCGTTTTCTTTTTAAGAACGCTTATATAACAGTGTTTTTTTTTAACACTCACATGCTAGGGAATTTTTGAACATGCAATTTTTAAAATTACAAGGAATTATGGTGTTTTCATCCATGTTTGTATGAACCTAAGAGGTATTTTCTAGTATGGTTACACTTAGTCATAATTTCCGTTCTTTCATTCAACAGCTTTTGTTTGGGAATAGCCTAATCACTAATTTTTCTTCTTGGCACAGTCTACATATTTTGCCACCATTGTAAGGCTTGTCTGTTTTTACTATAGTCCACATTATGTCTGGGTCTTTTCCATATTTTGATTTTAATTTCCACACATGGCTAGCCAATTTGTACAGTTTTTTTTTAATTTTTCATTGGATGCCACAACTTGAACAACATAAGGTATGCAGATGATACAGTGCTGATAGCAGACACAGAAAGAAAACTACAAGACTTCCTATAGAAGGTATCAGTGGAGAGTGACAAAAAAGGACTACAAATAAACTTTAAGAAAACTGAATGCATGGTCATCAGCAAAAAGAGCAACCCAAAATGCCAAATACAGGTGATGGGTACCAGAATCAAGCAAGTACAAAAATTTAAATACCTAGGAAGTGTTCTAACAGGAGACGGAAAGTGCAACACAGAGATCCAAAGGCAAATTGGCATGGCAAAGGATGCATTCCAGAAGCTGAGTAAAGTACTAACAAACAGGAAAATTTCACTAGAAACAAAGAAAAGAGTGCTGGATTGCTATGGGATGTCAGTTCTTCAATATGGCAATGAATGCTGGACAATATCATCGAAAATGAAGACAAAACTTGAAGCAGCAGAAATGTGGTTCTACAGAAGGATGCTGCGGATATCGTGGACAAGTAACGATGAGGTGTTGGAAAAAATGGTAACAAAAAGGAAATTAATACTGAGCATCAGAAAGAGACAACTGAAGTTCCTGGGACATGCAATAAGGAAGGAGAGCATGGAGAACTTGATACTGACAGGCCAGATCAAAGGAAAAAGAGACAGAGGAAGGCAGCGGATAACATATTTGCAGATGGAATGGTCTGCTCTTGGCCAATATGTATAACACCGCACTAATGATTTCAACCTAGAAATTTTTGGATGCCCTATGTGAAATTCTTTTAGCATACATTTTTGCAATGATTTTGGTATCACAATTCCTTCTGCATACTATTGCGTTATTGCGTTATTTCCAGTAATATTCACTTTTCTATTTTTTCTTTAAATCTTTTTTGCTCTTTTTCATTTTTATTATAAAGTCATCTTTTTTAACTTAATTCTTATTTCCTCTAATGTTATGGAGAGTTCTCTTACTGAATTGTGTAATACATTCAATCAGTCAGTCAAGTGCCATACGTGATACACGCTTTGTGCAGTCATGTCTCAAAAGAGACATGACTGACTTGGCAGAAGATTATCTCACAGTATGTTGCCATTACTTTCTGTGGTAGACTGTTTGGCAGCCAAGGTTATAGAACCCAATCTGTCCTATTATTTAACCCGTAACTGGAAGGAAGAGATAGATTAATACCTTTCCCAAGGTTATTTGTGCGTAAGTGAATGCAATAAATTCAACTGGAATTCGAACTCTAGTTGATATCCACTGCACGACACTCTATAATATAATACATTATTGATCTCATTTTCAGTCCTTATAGCCTTAATTATTGTGTCTTTAAGTGTTTTGTAGAATTTTGGTATTAGTTTAGATATGTCCATGTGACTTAATTTTTTGGATAGTAGAAACTTTGTTTTATCATTATATTTTAATAGGATAGTTCTCCTGTGCTGCAGGCAATTCTCTGTATATGTAGGAACCCCCTTTTTTTATCCATATTTTGACAGTAATAGACAATGGTCTGTCTGTTGTATGAATTCTCTACCATGTATGAATTTATGAAACTTCTCATTACAAATATGACGGTCAATGCTTTCTTTTCTATCTGGCTGTAGCTTTTCTCAGCTGATATTAATGATCTTGAAGCATAAGCTATTGGTTTAGTTTTTCCGCCATCATATTTGTGTAATATCACCACTCCTATACCCGAAGCACTTGCATGCGACCACAATCTTTAATTTAGGGTCAAAATGAGCTAATGACAAATCTGACATTAAGACTTTCTTAATCTCTTCAATAGCACTTTTGATATTTATCTGATCAATTCCGTTTCATATCTGGTCTTTCTCTCGAGTACCATCTTTTCTGTTTGTAATCTCTTTAAAGGCTACAAGACTTTCTTTATCAAGTTATTCAAGGGTGCTCTTAATTCATGCATGTTTGGTATATATACATGATAGGAATCAATGAATCCTAAAAATTCTTGTAATTTTGATGCATTTATTGGGGCAGGCATGTCTTTCATTGTGCTCGACTTTGAATGATCTGCTTGTCTCCCGTTTGCATCGATAATTTGTTCTAAGTTCTGGACATAAACAGTTTGTATTTTTCTTCACTGATCTTAAAACCATACTCATTAATTCTCTCAAATACTTTATTTTTTTACTTCTTCTGTTCATTTGTGTCTCACTTTTAATAAATACGTCATCTAAATGTGCACATGCACAAACCAAACTGGCAAGCATTGTATGCATAATATGTTGGAATATGCTTTATACCAAAAGGAACCGTTTTTTTATTTTTATCACAACCATATTTCCCAATCAAGGAATTTTACTACCACTGTTTTGCAGGGGTTTACATAAGAGGAAAGCCATGAGAAAGAGTGATAGGTTATAGGGGCTGTCAGGAAGTGGGTGAGAGAAGGATAAGAATACTGATGAGAGTAGAGTGGATGAAGAAAGGAGCATGAGAGAGAGGATGCAGGTTAGTGAGATAGGAGATGACTATTGACTTTACATTTAAATTCTTGTAGATTGTAGCTCTCGGGCTATCTATCTATCTATCTATCTATCTATCTATCTATCTATCTATCTATCTATCCCTTTTTTATAATCATATCGCCCCAAGCAAGACATTTTACTGCCACTGTTGTGCAGAGGGTTATATAGGAGGAAAGTTATGCGAAAGAGTGACAGGTTATAGGGGGTGTCAGGAAGTGGGTGAGAGAAGGATGTGAATACTGATGAGAGTAGAGTGGATGAAGAAAGGAACATGAGAGAGAGGATGCAGGTTAGTGAGATAGGAGATGACTATTGACTTTTCATTTCAATTCTTGGAGATTGTAGCTGTCGGGGAAGCAAGTATACGGAAGGGAATTCCACAGGCGGGAAGTGAGAAAGAAAGGATGCGAGTTGGTGAGATAGGAGATGACTATTGACTTTACATTTAAATTTTTGGAGATTGTAGCTGTCGGGGAAGCAAGTATACGGAAGGGAATTCCACAGGCGGGAAGTGAGAGAGAAAGGATGCAAGTTGGTGAGATAGGAGATGACTATTGACTTTACATTTAAATTTTTGGAGATTGTAGCTGTCGGGGAAGCAAGTATACGGAAGGGAATTCCACAGGCGGGAAGTGAGAGAGAAAGGATGCGAGTTGGTGAGATAGGAGATGACTATTGACTTTTCATTTCAATTCTTGGAGATTGTCACTGTCGGGAAAGCAAGTTAATAGAAGGGAATTCCACAGGTGGGAAGTGCGAGAAAAGAAGCTGCTGGAGTAGAATTTGTATTTACAATTTATTGGTTTCACAGTAAAAAGGTGGGACCTGGTTGCTAATCTTGTGGCTCGAGTAAATTTATATATATAGGATGCACCAGTGAGCTAAGTTCATCAGAGAAGAAACCGTGAAAGTATTTGTAGAAAAAACACAAGGAAGCCACATTGCTCCAATGAGAAAGTGACTCTATCTGAGCTGCCAAGTTGGGATCTATTACATTACATTTCATAAACTGGATTTACCAATTTGGTTAAATTTTTATAATCTTCTATGAGTGTTTACTGTTAATAATTTTGAGTACTCTTCATCTACTAGTACTTGTAGTAGGTAAGTGTCTGACAGGTACAATTTAGAAAAAAATTAATACCATTTAATTTGGCAAAAATTTCCTCTAAACTTGGTAACGGCTAGTTATATTGTTTCAAACTTTCATCTATCACTGTTGAAAAATCAGCACATATGCAAGATTTTAATATATTTTTTTTCAACGTAAAGTCTTGGTGCTGCCCTTTCAGAATAGTCTATTTTTGAGATCATCCCTAATTTTTCTAGTTTCTGTAATTCCATATTAATTGGTTCTAAATCAGCAAAAGATACACTCCTTTTTGGCTTATTGTTGGTGTTGCATTTTCTTTTACTTCAAATTTAGCTTTTTTGTGTATGTCTCCAGATGTTCTGAGAAGACTTCTGGAAAACTCCTTTCTTTTTTCATTTTTTTATTCTTTTTAGTTGCTGCATTAGCACTTGAAGCAACAATATTTTTTTTGCAACAGAAAGGGTTAATTGGAAAGTTCCAAGGAGCGAATAATGCAATCGAATCTGTTCCAAATAAATTAGCTGTATTCTTTAATACAAACACTGCCGCTTTCTTAGTTTTGCCAAGAAAGGAAATGTTACAGGTGAGTTCACCTCTAAACTTCAATTTCTTTCCTGAAACACCATAAGCAACATTTTAGAAGTTAATAAAATGGATTTACCCATATTTTTCTTCATGTTTGTTAATTTATAATGGTGCTACTAGACCCTGTACCTAGTTGCAGTTTTATTTTTACATTATTCAGTTAAGTGCCATACATGATACATGCTTGGGTGATCATGTCTCAAAAAAAACATGACTGACTGGGTTAAAGATTTTCCTGTAGTAGGTTACAATTACTTTCTATAGTAGACTGGTCATCAACAAAGGATATAGAAACCAATCTGTCCTGCTATTTAACCCATGGCTAGAGGAAGAAGCAATGGCTTCATACTTTTCCCAAAAGTATTTGCATGTATGTAAATGTATCAAATTCAACTGGAATTTCAACTCGGCTCTTCAATTTCTCGTTCTTAGCTGATATCCGCTGAACAACAACGCACGAATTTTCTCACAACCAAATTTCCTCTTTTGAGATGTGTCTAACAACAACGCACGAATTTTCTCACAACCAAATTTCCTCTTTTGAGATGTGTCTAACTCAGCTAGAGAATTAGCAATAGCATGTGGAATGAATAAATCTGATGTTTTTTCATCCTTAGATGGATTAGTACCTTTCCCAAGGGCATTTGTGCATAAGTAATTTAACTGGAATTCAAACTCAGCTCCCTTGTTCTGAGATGATATCCACTGCACCTCAATGTACATCCTTCATTTTTATGTATCAGTCAGTTAAGTGCCATATGTGAAACACACTTGGGTGATCATGTCTTGAAAGAGACATGACTGACTGGGCAGAAGATTATCGCGCAGTAGTTTGCCATTGCTTTCTGCGGTAGACTGCTTGCCAGCCAAGGCTATAGAACCCAATCTGTCCTGTTATTTAACCATAACTGGAAGGAAGAGACGGATTAATACCTTTCCCAGGAGTATTTGCGCGTAAGTGAATGCAATGAATTCAACTGGAATTCGAACTCGGCTCCCCGATTTCTCGTTCTGAGCCAATATCCACTGGACCACATGTATATATTTATGTATATATTTCCATAAAAGTCTATTTTTATACTTTCATACTGTTTTGATCCTGGTTTGGGTGTTAACTATTTGCCCATAGCTCGGAACCTAACAAGAGCTACCACTCTGGGTCAGAGTGGACCTGAGAACAATGGCAATTAAGAGGTGGTTCCATACTTCTCACAACCTTCCAATCAGAAGCCCTGCTGCCAGATGCAGTTTACCATCATACCCAGGGCCTGGAAAAGTGAGGCTAAGTGGTGCAGTGTGTTGCTCTCCAGGAGACTTGCATCAGTCATCCTGATGTCTGGCAGGGAGCTTTCTTTATGGTGGTTAAAGTTGGGCATATTTGTCTTGGAGGATTTAAAATTTACAAGTTTTCCCCTACACCAGTTAACCAATCATTGGAAGTCTTTTTCAAGAACAGTAGCCAGGTTTACTTTGTTATCCTTGGCAGATTTTCTATTGTGATGAGAGTAAATAGATGATTCATCTGCATATGTCTATTTGGGAATTGATGATATCAGGAAGATCATTGATGAAGATCAGAAAAAGTGGAAGACCTAGCACAGAGCCTTAAGATATGTCTGTGTTTGTATGAACGGATCTGGAATCATGCCTGTTCAAGAAGACCTTCATTTCTCGATTTGATAGGAAGACATAAATAGATATAGAGATATAGACAGATATATATATATATATTTTTAGTGTATGGTTCACATTGTATGAGGCCAGGATGTGCATGGGTGGTGCAGTGGATATCGATTCAAAATGAGAAATCGGAGAGTTGCGTTCGAATTGCAGTTGAATACGTTGTATTCACTTACTCACAAATACCCTTCTTCCTCATTGCATGTCCCAGGAATGTCAGCTGTTTCTTCCTGATGTTCAGTATTAATTTCCTTTTAATTTTTATCCTTTCCAAAACCTCCTCATTGCTCACATGCTCGATCCATGATATTTGCTGCATCCTTCTGTAGAACCACATTTCAGTTGCTTCAAGTTTTACCTTTATCTTCAATGATATTGTCCAGCATTCACTGCTATATTGAAGAACTGATGTCACATAGCAATCCAGTACTGTCTTTGTTGGTTGTAGTTTTGTTAGTTCTAGTGAAATTTTTCTGTCTCTTAATACTCTACTCAACTTCTGAAATGCTTCCTTTGCCATGCCAATTCACCTTCGAATCTCTGTGTCACACTTTCTGTCTTCTATTAGATCACTTCCTAGGTATTTAAATTTTTGTACCTACTTGATTTTAGCAACATCATATATGTTAAAATCATCAAGGCTGAACAACATCATACACACTCCCGATCAAAAATTTAAGACCATTTAAAAATCTTTAAAAAGAAATTTTTTTTACAGATAGATTTTAAACTTCTTCCGCTTAAGGTTACCAATACTACAATCTAAAAGGTTATGGAAGCAAAAAGCTACATTCCAAACATTTTATTTAGAAATTTACATTTTTATAAAATGAGGTAATTTACACATGATCAAAATTATAAGACCAGAGACAAAAATTCTACAAAATTGTACAAAAAGTGTATGAAAATATTCAACAACCAAATTTAATAATGAAGTCTACCTCCACTGCTTTTGATGACTTCAAAACTTCTGTCGCGCATGCTAGAAATAAGTGTTTCCATTAAGGTGCGGGGGATATTGCTCCAGCTTCTGAAGATGGCTTTGCAAAGTTCATTTTTTGTTGAATATTGTTTGCCATTTCGATAAACATCTCTTGTCATCCATCCCCAAACATTTTCAATTGGGTTCAAGTCCGGTGAGCATGTAGGATGTCCCAAGAGATGGACCCATTTTCTTGTAGAAAGGTCAAGGTCCATCTTGCAACATCGATTGCAGCATTATCTTGTTGGAATAACCATCCATCCCCACACAAACGATGGCCCTCCGTCATCAAAGATGCTTTTTGTATCATGTTAACACGACCAGCCACTCTCTGACGACCCTGCATCACCTGGAGCTCCATCATCCCTCTGTAAGAAAAGGCACCCCATACCATTAGGGACACTCCACCACTATGACGTGAGGAGAAAATTTCAGGAGGCATGTTTCTTTTATACCAATATCGTTGGAAGCCATCAGGACCATCTAGATTGAATTTTTTCTCATCAGAAAACAGGACTTTCTTCCACTTCTCAACGTCCCATGTTTGGCATTCACGACCAAACTTTAAGCGGCCCAACTTGTGACGTGGAAGTAGCCGAGGAATTTGTTTATGCTTTCTATTTACCATGCCTTTTTGTCATAAGTGTCGTCTGATGGTTACGGGACTGCAATCAGCATCTATGACTGCCTTAATTTGACTAGAAGAAAGTCCCCCATCTTTCATAACAACCCGTCTTATTCTCCTACTCAATGCAGGAGAAATTTTTTTGGGCCTACAATAGGATTTTGCTTTTCCATAATTCTCACTGTTCTTTAGAAAGTTGCAAATCACAGTTTTACGGTGATAACTGCAATTGCCCGCTGTGACAAACCTTGCTTATGGAGTTCTAGAATTCGAGAACGCTCAACTTTGGTAAGTTTGCTTGCTTTAGGCATGGTAACACCTTTACGCAGTGATTGCTAATCTCTAACTGAACTAAAAACATTGGAATTGCCATAGATCTAACAATTTATACTCCTGGTCTTATAATTTTGATCATGTGTAAATTGCCTCATTTTATAAAAATGTAAATTTCTAAATAAAATGTTTGGAATGTAGCTTTTTGTTTCCATAAACTTTTAGATTGTTATATTGGTAACCTTAAGTGGGAGGAGTTTAAAATCTATCTGTAAAAAAACATTTCTTTTTAAAGAAAGTGGTCTTAAATTTTTGATCAGGAGTGTATTTTAAACTCAACAATATCATATATTTTAAAAAGAAAGAAGGTCGACAACAGCATATATTTTAAAAATGACTGATACTCAATAAATATATGTTGTGGTGCATCAGATGTCAGTTCAGAATGAGAAATTGAGGAGCCAAGTTCGAATTCCAGTTGAATTACTTGCATTCACTTATGTGCAAATACCCTTGGGAAAAGGATTAATCCATCTCTTCCCTCCAGTTATGGGTTAAATATAGGACAGATTAGGTTCTGCAGCCTTGGCTGGCAACCAGTCTATTGCAGAAAGCAATGGCAACCTACTGCGGGATAACTGCTGTCAAGTCATTCATGTCTCTTTTGAGACATGCTCGCCAAAAGTGTGTATCATATATGGCACTTTATTGATTGACGGTATAAAGCCTGTGGTCCACTCAAGATAGAGGGTTACATTAATGGATCATTTATATGGACAGGAGGGGAAGACAATGGTTGACTATAATTGAACAGGACAAGATTATCATGATCAGGGAAGTATTCTCTTGGGAGTTTGTTCTATAGGGACATGGTTTGCAGGAAAAAGCTTTTTGAGTTGAATAAGAAGAGGTGTGGGCAATGTGAGGAACATGCCAGTCCTAGCCATAAATGTCAAACCTTAGTGATGCAGTTCTCTTGAGTACTTGCCTACTTTGTGAACTGACTACATCAGAAAGGTCATTGATGAAGACCAGTAGCAGCATAGAACATAAAATAGATATATCAGGGACACCCACATATAAGTGAAAGGATCTCAAAGCTTGCCCATTCAAAATGACCTTATTTCATACTTCAAAGATGTGCAAGTCATTGCAAATACTAAATCGGCTCCGATGAACTTAGCTCACTGGTGCCTCCTATATATAAATTTACTCGAGCCACCAGGTTAGCAACTAGGCCCCACCCTTTTACTGTGAAACCAATATATTGTAAACGTTAATTCTACTCCAGCAGCTTCTTTTCTTGCACTTCCCGCCTGTGGAATTCCCTTCCATTTACTAGCTTTCCCGACAGCTACAATCTCCAAGAATTTAAATATAAAGTCAATAGTCATCTCCTATCTCATTAACCTGCATCCTCTCTCTCATGCTCCTTTCTTCGTCTACTCCACTCTCATCAATATTCTCATCCTTCTCTTGCTCACTTCCCGACACCCCCTATAACCTGTCACTCTTTCTCATAACTATCCTCGTATGTAAACCCCTGCAAAACAGTGGCAGTAAAATGCCTTGCTTGGGGTGATATGATTATAAAAAAAAATATTTCTATACTATTATAATGTGGGTATATAGTGGGGGATCAACTTTATATTACGATTAATATATAAATTGATCCCTCACTTTATATCCACAGTCATCCTTCTGTTACTCATTTTCTGACACCCCCTATAACCTGTCACTCTTTCTCATAACTATCCTCGTATGTAAACACCTGCAAAACAGTGGCAGTAAAATGCCTTGCCTGGGGCGATATGATTATAAAAAAAAAGTGACTATATAAATGAATAAAATATAACCACACTTTATTATTTTAAGAATAAAATTGATAAACATAAAAAATATTTATGGCTTAGTCTAATAAATAATTGCCAATGTAGCAGGTGTAGATTATTGGTTAATGGTAATTTTTAAAGACTTCATTTTTTAAGGTTGGCGTAAAGAAATTCTGTTAATGTTCGAGTAGTAAGTGGACAAACAGCGATTCATTCTGTGTATGAATATATATTTTCTAAGTGGTCGTAAAATGAAATTTGTGTCAGAGAAGCTAATAACAGTTTCTTGATAATTATTGGTTTTATTTTTTGTGGAGAAGTGTCGAATGCACAGAAATACTGATTTTTCCATGACAGGTACATTGGCAAATAGATTTTCAGTGTCTAGTGACATTAATACATTATGATTTGGTTTATTGCTTTTGAAAATTTGTAGAAAGCCATATGCCGTATGCCAGATTTAGAAGTTGAATAGAGTTTGCAGATTTGGTTTATCCTATAAAAATATGAATTGAAATCATGAAGAATTTTTGGCAAAATATAAGAAAAATATCACAAAGGGAAAGAAATACAGAACTGAAAGAAAATATGCTGAATGTATAAATTTAAAGCAATTATTTACTATTTCCATTAAGGAGAAATGAACAAGAAAAATCTAAAAATAAAATGGGAATCAAAATGCAAATGAGTTGTATCCCTTGCTTCAGTGGTTTTATAGATATTTTTTAAATATAAACTTGTTTATAAATGGAACTTTGTCTCTGTGTGTGTGTGTGTGTGTGTGTGTGTGTGTGTATGTGTGTGTGTGTTACGTATAGACTCCGAAATGGCTGAACCAATTTTCTTGAGAATTTACAGTTGTACCATAAGCGGCTGCGAGTGCTCTTAGCTAGGTTTTGTGTTGAGGTACTCCCAATAAATATTGAAAATTGATAATCGAAAAAATTGGGTTATAAAAGGAGTGGTCCGATTTTCAAATTTGATACACTCATAGACAAAGACATAAGAAACGATATTCAGAAATTTCAATGTTGCAGTTCTTACAATAGTGCAGAAAATTAAAGGTTGCAGTTCTTACAATAGTGCAAAAAATCAATAATATAAGGTAAGATGTTTGTGTGTGTGTCTGTTTATCTGCCTGTATGTTGCTATTTTTTTCAGCCCTTTTATTTTAATTTTGCTTCGGGTTTGGCTCTAAGTAGATATAATTGTAGTTCTTAGTCTCAGCCATGATAGCATTTACTCAGAGGACTTATTTAGCCTTCAAAATTCAGTTTACAATGAAAAAACTTATTTGATATCGATACCAGGAAATCAAAATTTGACTTAATATCATTCATTTTTCTTTCAGTCTACAGTTTTGCTTTAACTGGAAACAACTATTGCTTTTAGTCTTTCGTGCCAACGTCCAAAGAGTCTGAGCTCCAGGACCACGGATTAGTTTTAAAGCTTTCATTACACCCGAACAACACTGGGCTATACTGCTAGTTATACATAAAGGCTGCACAAAATATTTTGTGTTTGTAATGTTTTGTCATCAACCGAGATTTGAAATATCTTCTGGAAAAAGGAGATGACTTCCAACAGCAGCAACAACTAAAATGGATAGCACATGTTATGAGAAGAGATACTAATGATCTAAAACATACATTTCTACAAATTTCTAAAATAATAATGTAATATATTTGCAAGATAACAACAGCTGCACCACATAATGACTACCAACTGTGGTAACAACTAAAATGGTGAGCACATGTAAATTTAAAAAAATTTAATGGCATGAAGTGTTAAGTTTTACACATTCTTAAAATGATAAATGAATTGATTTGCCAGATAACAAAAGCTGCATCACTTGAAAACTTCCAACAGCAGCAACAACCAAAATGGATAGCACATGTAACTACAAGAAAATCTGTTCATTTCTACAAATTTCTAAACATTTTTTTTAATTGTTTCAATCCAAGCACAGCATTACCACCACTGATTCACATAAGAGTAAAAGTTTAGGCAGTAGGAGATTGACGAGAAAGATGAACCAGTTACAGGGGGTGTCAGAGAAAGTACAAGAAAAGAATGGGAACACAGGTGTGAAAACAGTTGCGAAGGTAGAGAGAAAGGAAAAGAACAAGATACACTGGGTGATGTAGAAAGAACTGGATTCAAGTGGATAAGAGATGGGAATTGACAATGTGTTTAGATTCCTGGAGATTGTAGCCATCAGGAAAGCAAGTATATGGAATGGAGTTCCACAGGCGGGAAATGCGAGACAAGAAGCTGCTGGAGTGGAATTGTCAGCTGCATTTGGTTGATCTAACTCTAAATAGGTGGAACCTTGTTGCTAGTCTGGTTGCACAAGTAAATGTTTGTGGTGGGGTCACCTCTGACTTAAGTTTGTTGGAGCAGAAGATAAAAGAATAGATTTGTCAGATTTACAAAACCACATGATTTGAAGACATCCAACAGCAGCAACAACTAAATTGGATAGCACATGTAACAAAAGGAAGAGATAATGACATAAGCTGTTAATTTCTACAAATTTCTAAAACAATAAAGAAACATATTTGCCAGATGATAAAAGCTGCATCACTTGAAGACTTCCAACAAGGTGTAACAATTAAAATAGCACATGTAATAAAATGAGGAAATAATGGCATCAGCTGTTAATTTCTACAATTTTTAAAATTATAATAGAATACATTTGCCAAATAACAAAAGCCACATGACTTAAAGACTTTCAACAGTGGTAGCAAATAAAATGGTTTGCTTATGTGACTAGAAGACAAACAAATGACATAAGTTGTGAGAGTTTAAAAACTTCTAAAATGATAAGGGAACAGATTTGCCAAGTATCAAAGCCGCATTACTTGAATACTTCTAACAGCAGCAACAACTAAAATGGATAGCACATTTCCTTAACTATATTAACAATCTCCCTGATGTAATAAGATCCCAAGTTGGCATATATGCTGACGACACTAGGGTTTACTTTCGTTTCGATCATAAATCTACCGAGGTTGACAAAGCAAACCTCACTGCCGAGCTTGAAAAGGACCTCCAATCTGTGGTGGACTTGGGTAAGAAATGGCTCGTAAATTTTAATGCTTCCAAAACAAAGCTGCTATCTAATAACCACCACAGAAAATCGTTCCTCCTGCCCATTAACATGGATCAGGCTTCTCTCCTTGAAAGCAAAACATTGTGCCTCCTCAGGTTAACTCTCACACCAGACCTCAAGTGGAATAACTATATAGAATCCATAGCTAAATCCACTGCCAAGAAAGTTGGTTCTCTGTGTAGGGCCAGGAAGTTTTTCCCGTCCGAAACAATCCTGCACATATACAAGTCTACCATTTGCCCGTGCATTCAGTATTGCTGCCATATCTGGTCTGGTGCTCCTGCTATTCACTTAGGTGTCCTTGACTGAATCCAACGGAGAATTTGTAATGTGTTCGATCCCAACTTGGCAGCTAGGATACAGTCGCTTTCTAACCAACGCAGTGTGGCTTCCCTGTGTCTCTTATACAAACACTTTCACAATTTCTGCTCCAATGAACTTAGCTCACTGGTACCCCCTATATACGAATTTCCTTGAGCCACAAAATTAAAAATTAGGTCCCACCCTTTTACTGTGAAACCAATAAATTGTAAACACAAATTCTACTCCAGCAGCTTCTTTTCTTGCACTTCCCGCCTGTGGAATTCTCTTCCACATATGTGCTTTCCTGACAGTTACAATCTCCAAGAATTTAAATGTAAAGTCAATAGTCATCTCCTGTCTCACTAACTTACATTCTCTCTCTCATACTTTTTTTCATCCACCCCACTCTCATCAGTAATCTCTTCCCTCTCCTACTCTCTTCCTGACACCCACTGCAACCTCTCACTCCTCATAACATTCCTCTTCATCCACCCCACTCTCATCAGTAATCTCTTTCCTCTCCTACTCTCTTCCTGACACCCACTGCAACCTCCTCATAACATTCCTCTTCGTCCACCCAACTCTCATCAGTACTCTCTTCCCTCTCCTACTCTCTTCCTGACACCCCCTGCAACCTCTCACTTCTCATCACATTCCTCTTCAACCACCCCACTCTCATCAGTAATCTCTTTCCTCTCCTACTCTCTTCCTGACACCCACTGCAACCTCCTCATAACATTCCTATTCGTCCACCCAACTCTCATCAGTACTCTCTTCCCTCTCCTACTCTCTTCCTGACACCACTGCAACCTCTCACTCCTCATAACATTCCTCTTCAACCTCCCCACTCTCATCAGTAATCTCTTCCCTCTCCTACTCTCTTCCTGACACCCACTGCAACCTCTCACTCCTCATAACATTCCTCTTCATCCACCCCACTCTCATCAGTAATCTCTTTCCTCTCCTACTCTCTTCCTGACACCCACTGCAACCTCCTCATAACATTCCTCTTCGTCCACCCCACTCTCATCAGTAATCTCTTCCCTCTCCTACTCTCTTCCTGACACCCCCTGCAACCTCTCACTCCTCATAACATTCCTCTTCATCCACCCCACTCTCATCAGTAATCACTTTCCTCTCCTACTCTCTTCCTGACACCCACTGCAACCTCCTCATAACATTCCTCTTCGTCCACCCAACTCTCATCAGTACTCTCTTCCCTCTCCTACTCTCTTCCTGACACCCACTGCAACCTCTCACTCCTCATAACATTCCTCTTCAACCACCCCACTCTCATCAGTAATCTCTTCCCTCTCCTACTCTCTTCCTGACACCCACTGCAACCTCTCACTCCTCATAACATTCCTCTTCATACACCCCACTCTCATCAGTAATCTCTTTCCTCTCCTACTCTCTTCCTGACACCCACTGCAACCTCCTCATAACATTCCTCTTCGTCCACCCCACTCTCATCAGTAATCTCTTCCCTCTCCTACTCTCTTCCTGACACCCCCTGCAACCTCTCACTCCTCATAACATTCCTCTTCAACCACCCCACTCTCATCAGCAATCTCTTTCCTCTCCTACTCTCTTCCTGACACCCACTGCAACCTCCTCATAACATTCCTCTTCGTCCACCCAACTCTCATCAGTAATCTCTTCCCTCTCCTACTCTCTTCCTGACACCCCCTGCAACCTCTCACTTCTCATAACATTCCTCTTCAACCACCCCACTCTCATCAGTAATCTCTTTCCTCTCCTACTCTCCTCCTGACACCCACTGCAACCTCCTCATAACATTCCTCTTCGTCCACCCAACTCTCATCAGTACTCTCTTCCCTCTCCTACTCTCTTCCTGACACACCCTGCAACGTCTCACTCCTCATAACATTCATCTTCATCCACCCCACTCTCATCAGTAATCTCTTCCCCTCTCCTACTCTCTTCCTGACACCCACTGCAACCTCTCACTTCTCATAACATTCCTCTTCAACCACCCCACTCTCATCAGTAATCTCTTCCCTCTCCTACTCTCTTCCTGACACCCACTGCAACCTCTCACTCCTCATAACATTCCTCTTCATCCACCCCACTCTCATCAGTAATCTCTTTCCTCTCCTACTCTCTTCCTGACACCCACTGCAACCTCCTCATAACATTCCTCTTCATCCATCCCACTCTCATCAGTAATCTCTTCCCTCTCCTACTCTCTTCCTGACACCCCCTGCAACCTCTCACTTTTCATAACATTCCTCTTCATCCACCCCACTCTCATCAGTAATCTCTTCCCTCTCCTACTCTCTTCCTGACACCCACTGCAACCTCCTCATAACATTCCTCTTCATCCACCCCACTCTCATCAGTAATCTCTTCCCTCTCCTACTCTCTTCCTGACACCCACTGCAACCTCCTCATAACATTCCTCTTCGTCCACCCAACTCTCATCAGTAATCTCTTCCCTCTCCTACTCTCTTCCTGACACCCACTGCAACCTCTCACTCCTCATAACATTCCTCTTCATCCACCCCACTCTCATCAGTAATCTCTTTCCTCTCCTACTCTCTTCCTGACACCCACTGCAACCTCCTCATAACATTCCTCTTCGTCCACCCAACTCTCATCAGTACTCTCTTCCCTCTCCTACTCTCTTCCTGACACCCCCTGCAACCTCTCACTTCTCATCACATTCCTCTTCAACCACCCCACTCTCATCAGTAATCTCTTTCCTCTCCTACTCTCTTCCTGACACCCACTGCAACCTCCTCATAACATTCCTATTCGTCCACCCAACTCTCATCAGTACTCTCTTCCCTCTCCTACTCTCTTCCTGACACCCACTGCAACCTCTCACTCCTCATAACATTCCTCTTCAACCACCCCACTCTCATCAGTAATCTCTTCCCTCTCCTACTCTCTTCCTGACACCCACTGCAACCTCTCACTCCTCATAGCATTCCTCTTCATCCACCCCACTCTCATCAGTAATCTCTTTCCTCTCCTACTCTCTTCCTGACACCCACTGCAACCTCCTCATAACATTCCTCTTCGTCCACCCCACTCTCATCAGTAATCTCTTCCCTCTCCTACTCTCTTCCTGACACCCCCTGCAACCTCTCACTCCTCATAACATTCCTCTTCAACCACCCCACTCTCATCAGTAATCTCTTCCCTCTCCTACTCTCTTCCTGACACCCACTGCAACCTCTCACTCCTCATAACATTCCTCTTCATACACCCCACTCTCATCAGTAATCTCTTTCCTCTCCTACTCTCTTCCTGACACCCACTGCAACCTCCTCATAACATTCCTCTTCGTCCACCCCACTCTCATCAGTAATCTCTTCCCTCTCCTACTCTCTTCCTGACACGCCCTGCAACCTCTCACTCCTCATAACATTCCTCTTCAACCACCCCACTCTCATCAGCAATCTCTTTCCTCTCCTACTCTCTTCCTGACACCCACTGCAACCTCCTCATAACATTCCTCTTCGTCCACCCAACTCTCATCAGTAATCTCTTCCCTCTCCTACTCTCTTCCTGACACCCACTGCAACCTCCTCATAACATTCCTCTTCGTCCACCCCACTCTCATCAGTAATCTCTTCCCTCTCCTACTCTCTTCCTGACACGCCCTGCAACCTCTCACTTCTCATAACATTCCTCTTCAACCACCCCACTCTCATCAGTAATCTCTTTCCTCTCCTACTCTCCTCCTGACACCCACTGCAACCTCCTCATAACATTCCTCTTCGTCCACCCAACTCTCATCAGTACTCTCTTCCCTCTCCTACTCTCTTCCTGACACCCCCTGCAACCTCTCACTCCTCATAACATTCATCTTCATCCACCCCACTCTCATCAGTAATCTCTTCCCTCTCCTACTCTCTTCCTGACACCCACTGCAACCTCTCACTCCTCATAACATTCCTCTTCAACCACCCCACTCTCATCAGTAATCTCTTTCCTCTCCTACTCTCTTCCTGACACCCACTGCAACATCCTCATAACATTCCTCTTCGTCCACCCAACTCTCATCAGTACTCTCTTCCCTCTCCTACTCTCTTCCTGACACCCACTGCAACCTCTCCTCCACTCCTCCAATAACATTCCTCTTCATCCACCCCACTCTCATCAGTAATCTCCTTTCCTTTCCTCCTCCTACTTCCCTCTTCCTGACATACTGCCTTAACCTCCTGATAACATTCCTCTTCATCACCCCACTCTCATCAGTAATCTCTTGCCCTCTCCTACTCTCTTCCTGACACCCCCTGCAACCTCTCCTCCTCCATAACATTCCTCTTCATCCACCCCACTCTCATCAGTAATCTCTTCCCTCTCCTACTCTCTTCCTGACACCCACTGCAACCTCCTCATAACATTCCTCTTCATCCCACCCCACTCTCATCAGTAATCTCTTCCCTCTCCTACTCTCTTCCTGACACCCACTGCAACCTCCTCATAACATTCCTCTTCGTCCACCCAACTCTCATCAGTAATCTCTTCTCTCTCCTACTCTCTTCCTGACACCCCCTGCAACCTCTCACTCCTCATAACATTCCTCTTCATCCACCCCACTCTCATCAGTAATCTCTTCCCTCTCCTACTCTCTTCCTGACACTCCCCCTGCAACCTCTCACTTCTCATAACATTCCTCTTCATCCACCCCACTCTCATCAGTAATCTCTTCCCTCTCCTACTCTCTTCCTGACACCCCCTGCAACCTCTCACTCCTCATAACATTCCTCTTCATCCACCCCACTCTCATCAGTAATCTCTTCCCTCTCCTCTCTCTTCCTGACACCCACTGCAACCTCTCACTTCTCATAACATTCCTCTTCATCCACCCCACTCTCATCAGTAATCTCTTCCCTCTCCTACTCTCTTCCTGACACCCCACTGTAAGTCTCTCACTCCTCATGACATTCTTGCTATGTAATCCCTTGCACCAACAGTGGCAGTAAAAAGCCTTTCTTGGGGCAACAGGATTATAAAATAAAAAAAACATATAAGTAAATGAGGATATAATGATATAAGCTTTTAATTTCTGCAAATTTCTAAAATGATAAAGGAATGCATTTGCCAGCTAACAACATCTGGCTCACTTGAAGGCTTCCAACAGAAGCAATAACTAAAATGGATTGCAGAAATGAAAAAAATGATATAATTAAAATAAATAATATCAGTTTGTCTTTGTAATTCACCCCTAAGGAAAACCTTGGAGCTGATCAAAAGTATCTGGGTGGGAAAAAGTAGGTGCCTTCCTTGATGAATCTGTATGTTGTACTGTGTGTAATATAACTGACAATCTAAAACAAATTATTATCAATGTTTTAATAACAATACTATTTTTGAATGTTTGCTATGGTGCAATGAATATCAGCTCAGAATGAGAAATTGGAGCGCCAAATTTGAATTCTATTCACTTTTACTTTTTTGTTATAATCGTGTCACCCCAAGCAGGGCATTTTACTGCCACTGTTTTGGAGGGGGTTACATAGGACAAAAGTTATAAGAGTGACAGGTTATAGGAGGTGTCAGGAAGTGGGGAACAGAAGGTTGACTCTGGCCATAAAATGAGGGTTCAGTTTATATATTGATTGTAATGTAGAATTGATCCCCCACTTTATTTCCCACATTATAATAGTATAGAAATTCTTTTTTTTATAATCGTGTCGCCCCAAGCAAGGCATTTTACTGCCACTGTTGAGCAGAGGGTTACATAGGAAAGGAACGTTATAAGAAAGAGTGACAGGTTACAGGGGGTGTCAGGAATTGAGCAAGAGAAGGATGAGAATAGTGATGAGAGTGGAAGTGGACGGAGAAAAGAGCATGAGAGAGAGGATGCAGGTTAGTGAGATAGGAGATGACTATTGACTTTACATTTAAATTCTTGGAGATTGTAGCTGTTGGGGAAGCAAGTAAATGGAAGGAAATTCCACAGGTGGGAAGTGCGAGAAAAGAAGCTGCTGGAGTAGAATTTGTGTTTGCAATTTATTGGTTTCACAGTAAAAGAGTGGGACCTAATCTTATGGCTAGAGTAAATTCATATATCGGGGCTGGTACCCTAATATATCGGGGTGAGCTAAGTTCATCAGAGAAGCCGTGAAAGTATTTGTAGAAGAGACACAGGGAAGCCACACTGCAGCGGTGAGAAAGTAACTGGATCTGAGCTGCCAGGTTGGGGCCGATCACTTACATGCAAATCCTTGGTATGAATATGAATATAGCTAAAGGTATTTGTTCATAAGAGTATTTGTGGATATGTGAATGCAACAAATTTAACTGGAATTTGAACTTGGTTCTCCAATTTCTCATTCTGAGCCTATATCCATTGCGCCACAATACAATTTCTTTTTCATAAACTTCACTGTTACTCACATATTCTGTTCTCGTATTCTCAGCATCCTTCAGTAGAACCACATTTTTATTGCCTTGCTTCTCTTCTTCAACTGTAAAAAGACTGATATTGCATAGCAGCTCAGTCCTCTTCATCCATGATTGATATTACAATCTAATTTAGCCTGTTTATTTCATTTAGATCATCTCTGTTCATTATCTATCTATCTATCTAACTATCTATCTATCTATCTATCTATCTATCTATCTATCTATCTCAGTCTATCTATCTATCTATCTATCTATCTATCTATCTATCTATGTTTTTCTCTCTCTATCTATCTATACAGCCTTTTCTTTTTCTTTCTATCTCATTCTGTTCAATAAACTCTATGTCAGCTTGTTCTTTTTTTCTTACTCTCTATTTATTTATCTCATTCTGTTCAATAGATTTTTTCTTTCTCTCTCTCTCTCTTTATTTATCTGTCAGCCTGTACTTTCTTTCTTTTTTTCTTTTTATTTATCTGTCTCATTCTGTTCAATTCTATCTATCTATCTATCTATCTATCTATCTATCTATCTATCTATCTATCTATCTAATGTTGTGCATGTTCTATCTATCTATCTATCTGTCTATCTATCTATCTAATTTTGTGCATGATCTATCTATCTATCTATCTATCTATCTAATGTTGTGCATGATCTATCTATCTATCTATCTATCTATCTATCTATCTAATGTTGTGCATGTTCTATCTATCTATCTATCTATCTATCTATCTATCTATCTATCTAATGTTAATGTGTGTGATCTATCTATCTATCTATCTATCTATCTAATTTTGTGCATGATCTATCTATCTATCTATCTATCTATCTATCTATCTAATTTTGTGCATGATCTATCTATCTATCTATCTATCTATCTATCTATCTATCTATCTATCTATCTAATGTTGTGCATGATCTATCTATCTATCTATCTATCTATCTATCTAATTTTGTGCATGATCTATCTATCTATCTATCTATCTATCTATCTATCTATCTAATTTTGTGCATGATCTATCTATCTATCTATCTATCTATCTATCTATCTATGCCTGCATATTTCCGTCTTCCTCACTCTATTATTTTTTATCAGTTTTTTTCTCTGCCTGTTCATCTCTTTCCTTTTCTATTTATTTCTTTTCCTGTTGATCTATCTGTCTATCTGTCCCAGTATTTTTATATTTGCTCGTTCATATCTTCTTCACTCTATCACCCATCTTCACTCTCGATCTGTCTGTCTGTCTGTCCATCTGTCTGTCTTTACCTATTTATGTCTATCAATCTGAATCACAGAAATGAAATATTGATTTATCACTTATTGAAAAATAAACAGCTATCACATACCTGTCACAAGCTTTTAAGGAAAAAGGTTGTTGAGCACCTCTGAAAGGCCCATCAGCAAATTGCTTACTCCCCTCACCCCTGACCGTATGTAAAGGCTAAGGTCAGTTCTAGTGGAATGAGAAGAAGCCATTGCGATGTGTACTCCAGAGTTTTAGTCAAACTGAAGGTGAAAGTATGTCTTGACTGATTTTGGATCCAATTAGTAGATGTTGTGTTTCATCAGACAACCTCTTTTGGAAATGAATATATATATAGAATGTCTGTCAGGTTGACAAGTACTTATCAAAATGGGTTACTTACTTGGCCTAGCACCACGCAATGATGAGAAACACAAATTTAAGAGGACAAGATTGGATTATGATCACAAAATACATTACAAGACTTTTAACCTTCAAGAGAATTATATTATTCTTTTCTTGTTTAAATAATGTGTCTTTATCACTTTGGTCTTCTTAAAAGGGAAAATATAACCTTACTGGAGCTTTTTGTTGTTAAGTAGTAAAACATGATGGATCAAATGAGGGTTTCTTCCTACAAAGGGGGATTCAGTTTTGACCCATATCAGAGATCACATTTGCTATTTTAAGATTTCTGAAATATGCAAGCCAATAGATATAATACACACTTTTTAAAATAGAAATAGAAACGGGTGTCTATTTCAAGTCAGAATATCTGTTATAATAATTTTTAAAGTTATATATATATTAAGACCTTGAATAAGTTCTTGCGATTTTTCAACAAATGCCATTCCCAAGACTATATGCATATAGTTTCAGATGGTAACACATCTATAAGGAAGTACTATAAGCAAGCTAGAAATTCAGTGATGGTCATTGCATTGAAATGTAAACAAATTTGTTTTTCATAGAGTAAAACATGTCAGATTTTGTGCCAAAGAAAGTGAATTTGCAGGGAATTTTACTGCACTACTTTATTCAAAAGAAATCTGCAGCTGAAGCACACAGAATTATTGCTGAGACCTATAGAGACCATAGGAAGTACTATAAGCAAGCTAGAAATTCAGTGATGGTCATTGCATTGAAAAGTAAACAAATTTGTTTTTCATAGAGTAAAACATGTCAGATTTTGTGCCAAAGAAAGTGAATTTGCAGGGAATTTTACTGCACTACTTTATTCAAAAGAAATCTGCAGCTGAAGCACACAGAATTATTGCTGAGACCTATGGAGACCATGCTCTTTTGTAAACTACATGCAGAG
This sequence comes from Ascarosepion bandense, assembly GCA_037127315.1. Classification (NCBI taxonomy): domain Eukaryota; kingdom Metazoa; phylum Mollusca; class Cephalopoda; order Sepiida; family Sepiidae; genus Ascarosepion; species Ascarosepion bandense. The sequence continues at coordinate 392,195 of JBBBDQ010002257.1, read as the reverse complement.
ATTGGTTTAGACACTTTAAAAAGAATGATTTTGATGTTGAAGATAAAGAACACACTGGCACACCGAAAAAGTTTGAAGATAAAGAATTGAAGTCATTATTTCATAAAGACTCATGACAGACACAAGGTGAACTTGCAGAATAATTAGATGTTGATTACACAAAAGTTTCAAAATGTTTGAAAGCATTAGGAATGATTTCAAAGCAAGGACATTGTGTGTCTTATGAGTTTAAGCCATGTCACATGTGAACAGATGCTTCAATGGCAGAAAATGAAAAAGTTTTTTGCAACATATCAAGACTAGTGATAAAAGGTGGATACACTATGATAGCCCTTAATGTAGAAGAGCATTGGGTAAGCCCGGCCATGCATCAACATTAGTAGTAAAACTGAATATCCATGGTTCGAAGTTTCTGCTATGCATTTCAGGGGATCAGCTGGGTGTAATCTATCATGAACTACTCACACTCACTGAAACCATCACAGGAGATTGCTGTCAACTACAAATGATGCGTTTGAGCCAAACATTAAAGAAAAAATGGCCGTTATACGAAAAACAACAAAGTGATTTTGCAACATGACGACGCTAGGTCACATGTTCCCAAACAAGGGAAAACCTTTTTCCTCATCTTTGTATGACATTTTGGCCATTGTAAGCTCCGGCCTTCTTCAGGTCCTATAAAATTTCGAACCGAACCCTTTATTACAATCACTGGAGTATATGGACTCCATTCCTTGCCTAATGCCTCTGCTGGACGTCATAAGTTATCTCCCTCTAACCCTGTAAGTTACTTGTTCACCACTGCTGTAGCTTGATATTGAACTCACAACTCTTTGGGTCAAGTCCTTAAGGACATAGCACCCAGTGCATATAGAGGTTGGTTAGTTCCTGTAACTTGATTCAAAGATTTGTGAGTTCAATACCAGGCTACAGGAGTGGTAAACAAGTAACTTACAGGGTTAGAGGGAGATAACTCATGACTTCCAGAAGAGGCATTAAGCAAAGAATGGAGTTCATATACCCCAGTGATTCTAATAAAGAGTTCAATTTGAAATTTGTAGCACCTGAAGAAGGCTGAAGCATACAACAACCAAAACTTTGTACAAATGGTAACAAAGATGAAGGCAATAGTCCGAATACTGTAAAAACAGTAAATACTACCTCATCTCAGAAATATAGACAAATACTAAAGTGAAAACCTATTTGAAATGTTTAAATGGGATGTTCTACCCCACCTGCTATATTCACAAGACATTGCCCCATCCAATTATCTTTTGTTCTGATCAATAGCACATGGCCTGACTGAGCAGCACTTTCATTCTTATGAAGATGCAGAAAATGGGTTGACTCATAGTTAGCATCAAAAGATATGTTGTTTTTCTGATGTGGAATTCAAATACTGCCAGAAAGATGGGAAGAAATTAGTGGCTAACAATGGACAATACTTTCAGTGGCATGTTTCTCACTAATTTTTGTAAATAAAACATTACTTTTCAACGAAAGATCAGCTAGTGTCCTGTATATGAAGAAGAAGGGAGATATATAATTTAGAAAGAATTATATTTCACTAAATCAGGAAAGAAGCAACCAGATCAGAAATACAGCAATTCTATCTTGTTAAGGATTAACAACAACATCTATCTTAAAATGTTTGAAGCTCCACAAGATTATATATTTGAAAATGATTGAGGCTCAACATCATCTTCTGCTATGAGCCTTGTCCTTTCAAGATGTAGGTGATCATGGCCTTCCACGTCTCCCTATCCTTGGTGCCTCTCAGCAGACTTACTCCTGTTACACCACACAACCCCCATTCTGCCATCCACACTTGCAGACTCGTCAAGTATGCTACATGCTGTTTTCCGCTGTTTCTACTTCCCGCTATCTGGCATGTTAGTATCAGGTTCTTCAAGCCCTTCTTCCTCATTGCATGTCCCAGGAACATTAGCTGGTTTTTCCTGATGTTCAGTATTAATTTCCTTTCCATTTTTATCCTTTCCAAAACCTCATTGTTGCTCACATGCTCGATCCATGATATCCGCAGCATCCTTCTGTAGAACCATATTTCAGTTGCTTCAAGTTTTTCCTTTATTTTCAATGATATTGTCTAACATTCACTGCCATATTGAAGAATTGAAGAACCAACATCAAATAGTAATCCAGTACTTGCTTTCTTGTTTCTAGGAAAATTTTTCTGTGTCTTAGTACTCTACTCAGCTTCTGGGAACATGTCCTTTGCCATGCCAATTCGCCTTCAGATCTCTGTGTCGCACTTTCCATCTCCTGTTAGAACACTTCCTGATCAAAATCGTTAAATGCAACCAGATCTTCTACTCTAACAGTTTCTTTTCTCACACTTCCTGTATGTGGAACTCTGTACAGGTTCCTTGTTTTCCTGATAGCTATAATCTCCACAAGTTTAAATGCAATATTAATTGCCATTTTCTATCTACTTGATACTCATCCATCTCTTAACATTTCTTAGACATCCTCTGTACTTTATTTTTTCTTTCACTGTAAGTCCCTGTGTACCATTGGTGGCCCTGCCTTGCTTGGGGTGAAATGATTATAAAGAAAATATTGTCTATATGTGCAATTCTCATCATCTTCCTGTAGAATCACATTTTCATTATTTCATATCTTCTTTTCATCTCTGGGAAAATTATCCAATGACGGAAAATATTACAAAACAATTTGGAGTACATGTCTCCATCATGCAACATATTATTCTTAAATGGAAAGCCTTTGGTATAAGTTGATTGGTCGCCAAGATAATTGCACAACTTGACCCACACAAAGCGAGCGGCGGTGACGGAATCCCAGTCATAGTACTGAAGAAATGTGCCCCAGAACTCTCCTCTGTCCTCTCTAAACTCTATAACCTCTGCCTATCTGCTTTCCTGCTTTCCTGCCTGTTGGAAGTCCTCCTGCGTAGTTCCTATATTTAAGAATTCTGGGGAACCCTCAGACCCCACCAATTACCGTCCTATTAGTCTTCCTTCCAATCTTTGGCAAAGTTTTTGAAGCTATTATCAACGCCGAGGTGATTCAGCATCTCATGGCCAACGGGCTTCTCTCTGACAAACAGTATGGGTTTCGCTTCACCAGGTCTACTGCTGATATGCTAACAACCATTACCGAGTACATATACCGGGCACTCGACAAGAATGGTGAAGCCTGAACCGTTGCCTTGGATATCTCCAAAGCATTCGACAGGGTCTGGCATGCTGGCCTCTTGTGCAAACTGTGGAGCTATGGGATAACTGGACATCTGTTTGACCTCATCCAGTCTTTCCTCTCTAACCGCACATTGAAGGATGGTATTAAATGGGCATACCTCCCAAAACTACCATACGAATGCGGGCGTCCCTCAAGGTTCTATCCTAGGTCCCACGCTCTTTCTGATCTACATTAATGATCTCCCCGACACCATTAGATCCCAAGTTGGCATGTATGCCGACGACACAACAATCTACTCTCGCATCGATCAGAAACCAGGTCTGGACGACAAAGTGAACCTCGCTGCCGTACTTGAAAGGGACCTCCAATCCGTAGTGGCCTGGGGTAGGAAATGGCTGGTAAATTTCAATGCCTCTAAAACAAAGCTGTTATCAACTAACCACCATAGACAATTGCATCTACCTCCCATTAGCATGGGACAGGCTAGCCTCCCAGAGAGTAAAATACTATGCCTCCTTGGCCTTACACTTTCGGCGGACCTCAAATGGAATGACTATATTGAATCCATTGCCAAATCTGCTGCTATGAAAGTGGGCTCCTTGTGCAGGGTCCCGGAAGTTTTTCCCACCTGAATCTATTCTGCACATATACAAATCTACCATCCACCCGTGTATTGAATATTGCTGCCATATCTGATCGGGTGCCCCTGCTGCTCTCCTTGGGCTTCTTGACAAAATACAAAGGAGGATCTGTAACGTGGTTGATACTGATTTGACAGACCGGCTGCAGCCTGCTCTCTCACCGGCGTGATGTGGCCTCCCTGTGCCTCTTCTACAAGTACTTTCATGGCTTCTGCTCCGATGAGCTTAGATCACTGGTGCCACCTAAGCACGAATTTACACGAGATTCTAGATTAGCAACTATGTCCCACCCTTTTACAGTTAAACAAATAAGATGTAACCGCAAATTCTACTCCAACAGCTTCTTTTCTCGCGCTTCCCGCCTGTGGAACTCCCTTCCACAACTCTGCTTTCCCGACAGTTACAATCTCCAGGTGTTTAAATGTAGGGTCAATAGACACCTCCTATCACACTAACTCCCAATTATTCTCAGAACACTCTCATCTACCCAACCCTCATTCTTGGTATCCCTACTCGCCTATCACCCACCCTCTTACATTTCCTATATTTAATCATCCTTTCTCCACTCTATGTAGCCCCCTGCGCAATAGTGGCAGTGACATGCCTTGCTCGGGGTGAAACGCTTATAAAAAAAAAAAACATCAAGTATTTACTATCCGCAAAATATAACTACAATAACAGGTAGACATCTAGTTTGGCAAGCCCAGTCAAATCCTGCTGGGACCCTTAAAGTTCTCCAAGTAAGTTTCCCTGGCAACTGATATAATCAATGTGCATCCCGCTACAGTGAGGTGGAATCTGAATGATGCAGGTTTTCATGGCAAAAAGCCTAGAAAAACCCACTGATATTACATGTTTTGTATTTAATAAAATTTTGTTGTTTCTTAATACTATCTTTTGCTTTTAGAAGGCATTTTTCATTATTTGACTACACCTTGAAATTTTACTATCAAGTTTTTCTATTATCTGCTCCTAAGAGTTTGTAGGGATAAGAAATTAAGAACAAAAACATTGTGGAAAAACCCAAACTAAGAAGTGTGAAATGCTAATTCTGAATGCTGACTGGATTAAAAACAGCAAATTTATAAATGAAGTATTTTTACACCTAGATGTGAAAAGGGTTTGCTGGAGCTGGCATCATGAGAAGCTTGACTGTAAAAACCAAGATGCTAACCTGTCAAAGTGTCAACATGAGAGCAGTTAGCTGGGACCTCATGGCAATGTAATGAAAGAAAATCCAAGAAGCTGACCCATACTCAGGGCATGTCACAGTTTTATTCGACCCCTTCCAATTCTCTTTTCTTCTTTTTCACTCCACAGACATGTTAAGTACAACTTTTTTGTTTTGCCTTCTCTTTCTCTCAACCTGTCAATGACCTATTAAAAAGAGGAAGGAACAAAGACTTTACATTCCAACCATGAACTTTAAACTTTTGCAGACGTTTTAAATACCTACATTACAACTACAAACATTTTCTACAACTTGTGTTATTCTTTTCTTTTAATAAATCTCTATTTTCGAAATGCAAAATGTATATTTTATTCTTACACTATTCCACACTATTGCCAATAAACAACCTTCTGATGAAAACCGTCTGATAATTCTGATGATGATAATTCTTGATAAAACTGGTAAGCTGTAGGGAGTTTGGTTATGTCTGACACAAGGCCAAATCAAAGAAACATTTACCATCTCCCTACGCCACAAGTTAATATCTACGGAAAACCTTTTAACTTTTCATATGTCCTTTAAGTATACGGCATTCTCAACAATACACAAGGCAATATAAAGACCAACATTTGTACAGTAAATGCTTCTGGAAAGGCTTAAAATATTAACATTTAATCAGACTGACGAGTATTCTATATACCATTTTATTTGTCTTCTTTTAGGACCGAGGGAAACAATGATCTTGGTAAACAAACTGCACTTATAAAAAGAAGTCGGAGACAAAGAAAATAACTGCACATATGCAAATGTAATTTGATTAATCCCCTCAAGTGTGACACTTGATCACAAATCTTATTTCACCTGTTACCAAAGGCACCTGTCATAAAGCATTGGTTAATCAAACAGTCCAGAATTACTTAGTTCTATTGCATACCTCACCATTGGTTCTCCACAAGAAAAAAAACAAAAGTTTTAACCATCATGAACCAATATCAACAGTCATGAAGCTTGTTTAAAATTTTCAAAGACACTAGTAAACTTGATAAGGTAGATGTTAAAATGGTGTTTAGGAGAAATAACTAAAAGACAAAATTTATTAATAGCAATAAAGATAGGAAGATGTGCAGGGCCATGATCGACTAGATCATTAAGAGACACATCACATAAAAGATGAAAAAGTTTTTATCAATGTTCAAATCATCTTGCAGAATAGCAAAATCATTTGAACATTGATAAAAATATCAAAGGACATATGAAAAATCAAAGAGTTTTCCGTAGATATTAACTTGTTCCATAGGAAGATGCTTAATGTTTCTTTGATTCAGCCTTGAGTCAGACATAACCGAACTCCCTACAGAATACAATTATATATTGCAGATAATGCTTAAGTATCTCAGACACCTTTGTTTTTAGATCAGTTCATCTGAATCAAGGTGTTAAAGCCCCTAAAATGCAAGGTGCTACTAGGAGTGAAAAAGAATAAAAATGATATTAGAAGGAACCTGAAACTCAAAATTAAAAAGAAAAGAAGAAATAAACCTCTATTCTTAGTCAAAGACTGGGAAGGAGTGTGAACTGTATGATAGGTGAGGTTATCAAGTTGTTTGGAAATTTATGGCAATTTTTAAGGAAAATATAGCAGTGAAAGCTGGACAATCTCATGAAGGATGAAGGAAAAACTTAAATGTGGTTCTACAGAAGGAAGGTGAGAATACCATAGACCAAACATGTGAGCAATGATAAGGTTTTGCAGAGGATGGAAAGAAAAAGTAACAAGATGCTTAACATCAGAAAGAGACAGCTAAAGTTTATAGGACACATAGTGAGGAAGAAAGGCTTGAAGAATCTGATACTCACAGGGTGGATAGAGGAAAAGAAAGACACGATAAAACAAAATGTAGAATACATGATGAGCTTAAGCAAGTGTACGACAGAGTCGGTTTTGATAGAAATAACAAGACAAAAGGTGTTAAGATATACAAGGCATAGGAAGATGTGGAGGGTCATGATTGCCTAAGTCCTGAAGTGACATGAAACAAAGAAGAAGAAGAAGAAGGATAAAACACATGAAAAAATATGCCATTAAATATTTATTCAACAAAAATATTTTTAAAGGGAAAAAAGAATTATTAATACTCCATACAGTGTGCGATATGGAGCTGATCTGAACTCTTATCAAAAGTTTAAGATTGACAGAAAATTTATTTTCCCTAATGTTAAATAATGTGTAAAGAAAAAAAAAACATTAGAACATAAAAGTTAATGGTTATTTTCAGAGTAAATATTAAAAAACTTTGATCATGTCAAAAATGCAACAGGTCTTTATTTCCCAACTTAATATTGCACATACATGTATATGACTTTTTGTAGTCATTGTGTAGTGGTCTTCATTGTAGAGAATGGTTCAGAAAGTACCTGCCAATTAAAATTAAGAAATTAAGACACAAAGCATAGTTATGCAATAAAATACTTATTCAACTAAATATGAACTGTTTTGTTACACAACCTTTCTCCATTTTTCTTTCTTTTTTTTTTAATCATCTCATCCCAAGCAAGGCATTCCACTGCCACTATTGCACATGGGGCTACATAGGGGAAGGTAAAGAGAAGGAGTGGTTAGACATAGGGAATGTCAGGAGGAAGTTGACAGATGAGTAAGGATAGTGAGGATGAAGGTTAGGCAGATTGGGAAGAGTGCTTGATAGAATGGGAGCAGGTTAGTGTGTTAGGAGGTGTCTATTGACCTTACATTTAAACTCCTGGAGATTGTAGCCATCGGGGAAGCAATCGTGTGGAAGAGAATTCCACAGTCTGGAAGTGCGAGAAAAGAAACTGTTGGAGTAGAAGTTACGGCTGCATTTTATCGGTTTCACTGTAAAAGGGTGGGATCTAGTTGCTAATCTAGTATCTCATTCAAATTCGTATTTAGGGGGCACCAGTGATCTAAGTTCATCGGAGCAGAAGCCGTGAAAGTATTTATAGAAGAGACACAGGGAAGCCACGTCGTGCCGGTGGGAGAGCGACTGCAGGCGGTCTGCCAAGTCGGTATCTATCACATTACAGACCCTCTGCTGTACCTTTCAACTTAAATATTCTATCTTCCTAGAATTTTGGTGTTTCATTGGTAAAGAACACATTAACGTAGTTTTTTTTTTGTTATTGAAAGAATGAAAATGTTTACCTTTGAGATTATTTTGCAAGGACCTGAATAGATGAAAATCTAAAGGAGCAATGCCTGGTAAATATGGTGGTGGTGGTTGGGTTGGGGGCACATCCCGGTTATGCTGGATCGAGCATGTGAGCAATAATGAGGTCTTGGAAATGATGGAAACAAAGAGGAAATTAATACTGAGCATCAGGAAGAGACAGCTGAAGTTCCTGGGACACACAATGAGGAAGGAAGGTTTAGAGAACCTAATATTAACAGACCAGATAGAGGGAAAGAGAGACAGGGGAAAGCAACGGATAACATATTTGAAGGACCTAATCAGGTGGAGGACGGAACGAGTATTGCGTGGTGTAACAGGAGAAGGTGTGCTCAGAGCCACCAGGGATAGGGAAACACGGAAAGCCATGATCGTCTACATCCTGAAGGAACAGGGCACATAAAAGAAGAGCCAAAGAAACATGATGTCTGGCATTATCAAGATGGAAAATATTACTTTTTCTGTTTGCCAATTCTGAGTGTTTTTTCTTAAATTGCTGACTTTAATTCATCCAGTTGCAAGCAGTAAATTTCAAAATCAGTTGACCAGTTACTTGGCAGAAGTTTATAGTACAGGATTCCTTTCCTGTCGCTCCAGATGCACAGCATGATTTTCTTATGCTGAAGACTTACATTTAGGGTGGCTAAATGTGGTTCTCCAGTTATGGATTAAATAGCAGGACAGATTGGGTTCTATAGCCTTGGTCGGCAACCAGTCTACCGCAGAAAGCAATGGCAACCTACTGCGAGATAATCTTCTGCCCAGTCAGTCATGTCTCTTTTGAGACATGATCGCCCAAGCGTGTATCACGTATGGCACTTAACTAACTAAATGTGGTTCATGTTGATTACCCCAGGATCTTTTTTGCTGAACATTGTTGTTAATTATCCAATTCTCATCACTGGTCACAATTTACTTAAAATGTGTGCATTTTCACCATGTTTATACAGCAAAGAACAGATAGAAATGCAATCCAAAAGATTCTTTTCCCTCAGATCATGGGGTACCCAAATATTAGAGCATTTTGAGTAGCCAAGCTTCACTAAGTGCTCGTGAATGGTGGGTTGTGATAGATATAGTGCATTTGTCAATTATTGCATTGTTATAAAATTAGGTTATTTTCAATTAATATCCTGATTTTATCATCATCTTTAGTGGGGTCTTCCCTGAGTGTTCTTCATCTATAATGCTACAACAACCAACTCTAGACTCAGCAAACCTCTTTTGTACAGTTCTGTCAGCAAAACCACCTTCACCATACCATGTTTTTGTTGTTTGTGAAGCATTTTTGCTTTTATGGTAAGAAAATGCATTAGGTGTCCAGCATGCACCTTATAAACTTTCATTTCAATAAAGATGCAAAATTTATACAAATTAAATTATTTTGATTTTTGTTTCTCAAGAGATAATTTGAATTGTGCTCTAATTGTAAGGGTTGATAAATTTGAAATGTTCTAACATGTTAAAATATGAACAACACACATTGGTATGAACTTTTTGAATAACCCAATATTTACTCCTATAAATTTATCCTGCTGGATAGCACACATTTTCGCAATAAAATTTATCGTAAAATAATCAGGCCGGTGGATATAAATATAAAATACTGTTTAATTAAAAAAACAGAATATCTACTTAAATACAAGTATCGGTAAAAATAATGTTCAAAATAATTCATTACAAATTGTCGGTTGCTTATAACCAAGTTTCGTTAAAATTCATTAATTTCCGTAACATGTTTACATATATATATATATATATATATATATATATATATATATCAGAAAATGTATAACAAAGTAGAAAAGTTTTCTTGTAACATGTTTGACTATTTAAGAATTCATAAATATCCCCAAAGATACATAGGAGAAACTTTAAGGAATTTAAATAAAAGATTATATGATCACAAAAGAGATATTTTATAAAACAATATACCAAATGCATTGATTACCCGCTTTAACAAGACTGACCACAATTTTTATATGAAAAATGCTACACTGATCAAAGGAGAAAACAATTTACTATGATGAAAATGTCTAGAGTGTTCCTTGATCGCCAGGTCATCTATAGTAAATTTACACCTGGGATCTTGCAACATTTTACAATTCCTGGCAGAACTTCTATAATCACAGTATGGAAAGAAAAAGAATTTAAGTTAAATTGACTAAATAAAAAAATAATATTAAAATTGTAAAATTTAAAATTCCCAGCATCCCTAGTTTATGCATATGTGCAGTCAAACCAACATAACAAATTTTAATCTGATGAAGTCCTAAAGGACAAAACGCATCACAAGAAAACTTTTTCCACTTTGTCATTCATTTCTCCCAGTAGTGTTCCTGATATATCATATATATATATATATATTTATAGTTTAGAAAAATTTTAGATATTCTACAATTTCATGGGTAATACGTATTTTTCAGCCGGAAAAAAAAACTGCTCGTCAGACCCAAAAGAGACAACAGTTAATAATTATTAATTAACTGTTGTCTCTTTTAGGGTCTTTGACTGCTTGGTCCAAGCTGTAGAAATATGTATTACCCACATGAAATTGTAGAATATCTAAAAATTTTTTCTAAATTATATTACTCTGTTAAATTAAATAAATAAATTTCTCATTGAGTACTTTTGAGTTTGTCTCTATTGAAATTTACCTGATTTATATACCAAGTATTCTACATTATATATATATATATATCCAAATGAATAAGGAACTAAGAAAATATTTGCAACATTCAAAACATTAATTTAAAACAGTGCCCAATATAAAAATAGAGCAATGAATATTTATTATAAATTATACTTTAGAACATGTACAAACTACAATCTACTACAAAATTGTACATTTTGTATTGACATTGAAGGAGCAATGTCTCATCAGATAATTAATAATGAGGGTAAAAAATATTATTTTTGAAAAGAAAATTTATGAAAATTCACTTCCTTTTATTATTGGATGAGGTAAAAAGGATAGGAAAGATGAGAAAGCAAAAAGAGAAATCAAAAATGGGGAAAGAGAAGGACACAGAGGAAATAAAAAACAAAAAGGAAAATGAGAGAAAGAAAGAAATGAGAGGAAAGAGCCAATGAAAAACAGCTCAGAGAGAAATATACCCCAAATTTAGGTAAAAAGTAAAATATAGGCATATACAGATATCAGTTACATGGCATCTGGGCTTAAAAAAGTGAGAAAATGCATATAGGGGAAGAAAGTGAGAAAAAGTGAGAAAATACAGGGAGTGGGAAGAAAGTAGTGGGGAAACAACAAAGGCTGCAAAAGAAATAAAAATTTCAAACTTTGGCCAGAAATATATTGTAGATAGATACATTTGTTCGTAACTTTGTATAAAACTAAATCCTTTGGCATTTTTTAAAAAGAAATGAAGAAATCACATCCACAAATATAGGAATTATTCAAAAATCACAGATTTGAGGACATTTAAAAATATAAGACAAAGATATAAATTCATTAGTGGTAATATAACAAAGTGGGAAAAAAATTATTAAATTTAAATATATATATATATATATATATATATATATATATATATATATATATATATATATATATATATATATATATATATATATATATATATATATATATATATATATATATATATATATATATATATATATATATATATATATATATATATATATATATATATATATATATATATATATATATATATATATATATATATATATATATATATATATATATATATATATATATGTATATAATAAATTTTTTGTCTTCAATGCCATGTGTGTGTGTGTGTGTGTGTGTGTGTGTGTGTGTGTGTTATGGCGTTGATGACAAGAATTGTCTTAGTATAATAGGCCATGATAAACTTAAAATCAAAATCACCAGTCAACCAGTTTCATCCCCTCTCGTCTGAGCTGTAAACAGGGGAAAAAATTGTGAAAAGAAAATCTGTCATAGATGACATGAATGGGCGGAAAGGGAAAAACTAAAAATTATTACATCCGAGGAGGCTAGAGACCCAGCAGAGCAATTCCAAGGAAATAGTCCTTTTGTTTACAAAGAGAGGGTCATTTGGTATTTTTTAAAAATTTATCATGGCCTTACTATAGTAAAAAATTTCTTTTCTTCAACATCATAATACGATTTTGTACTGTCAAATATATATATACATATATATATATATATATATATATATATATATATAGGGTGGTTCAAAAGTAGGTGGATTGTAAATGATAACATTTGTTCTGAGATTACATATACAATTATATTTACTGATACAATTATTACATTGACAGTTAATTTTATTGTGTACAAAAATACAAAAGTGCTTAAATTTCATCAACTCAGGTTCTCAAACTGTTGTCTATCACAGTTTATACAGCTTTGACATGCACCCTCATGCTTCAACAAATATTTTTGACCAGTCTCTTTGTGTATTAATTTCTGGAAATGCATGTCTTATAGAATTTTTCGGGTCATGAACACTTATTGAATTTTAGCTATTAACATTGTTATTCATTACTCCCCAAAAGAAGAAATCCATTGGAGTCAAGGCAGGTGAATGTGCTGGCCAATCAATTTGACCTCTTTGGTTAATTCATTTCCCAGGATATGTTTTATTGAGATACTCACAAATACTGTAGTTAAAATGAACACCATTCTAATGATATAAATGATTCACAAACCCATTCCACCTACTTTGGACCCACCCTGTATATATATATACATATATATATATATACTAGCAGTATAGCTTGGCGTTGCTTGGGTGTAATGAAAGCTTTAAAACTAATCCATGTTCCTGGAGTTCAGACTCAGCCTAAAGAATATTTGTGTGAATTTTGGTGAGAATTGGATAAAAAGTGTGGACTTGTATTATACAGACAGATAAACAGACACACACACACAAACATCTTACCTTATATATATATTATCGATTTTCTGCACTACTGTAAGAACTGCGACCTTGAAAGCTTCTGAATATTGTTTTTTATGTCTTTGTCTATGAGTGTATCAAATTTGATTAAAATCGGACCCCTCCTTCTATAACCTGATTTTTTTTTATTATTTATTTATTTTTTTTATTATTTATTATCGATTTTTGATATTTTTTGGGAGTACCTCGACACAAAACCTAGCTAAGAACACTTGCAGATGCTTATAGTACAACTGTGTAAATTTTCAAGAAAATTGGTTCAGCCGTTTCAGAGTCTATAGGTAATGGACACACACACACAGAGACAAAGTTCCATTTATAAATAAGTCTAGATATATAGATATACACACACACACAAATGTACGTATATATATATATATATATATATATATATATAAAAGCTCATCAATACTCACAAATACTGTAGTTATAATGAACACTACTGTAATAATATAAACAATTCACAAATCTATTCCACCTACTTTTGAACCACCCTGTATGCATGCACACACATTTTTTTTTTTATTAGATTGTAGCTGTTGGGAAAGCAGACCTGTGGAAGGGAGTTCCACAGGCGGGAAGCATGAGAAAAGAAGCTGTTGGAGTAGAATTTACGGTTACATCTTATCTGTTTAACTGTAAAAGGGTGGGACATAGTTGCTAATCTAGTATCTTGTGTAAATTCCTGCCTAGGCACACCAGTGCTATAGTTCATCGAAGCAGAAACCAGGAAAGTACTTGTAGAAGAGGCACAGGTGAGAGAGTGGTTGCAGCCGGTCTGCCAAGTCACTATCAGCCACATCATGCCAGTGAGAGAGCGGCTGCAGCCGGTCTGTCAAATCAGTATCAACCACGTTACAGATCCTCCTTTGTATTTTGTCAAGAAGCCCAAGGAGAGCAGCAGGGGCACCCGACCAGATATGGCAGCAATATTCAATACACGGGCGGATGGTAGATTTGTATATGTGCAGAATAGATTCAGGTGGGAAAAACTTCCAGGCCCTGCACAGAGAGCTGACTTTCATAGCGGCAGATTTGGTAATGGATTTGATATAGTCATTCCATATGAGGTCCGCCGAAAGTGTAAGGCCAAGGAGGCATAGTATTTTACTCTCTGGGAGGCTAGCCTGTCCCATGCTAAAGGTCGAGTAAAGAGTCCCTTCCATTAGGGTTATTAGAGAAACACGTGGGGAAGTCCACCACTTGCATTAGTGCTTGGGTTATTTAAAAATACATGGTGCGGATCCCAGCAAAGTCGGTGGCTGAGTTTTCAAGCCACTTGGTGTGGTGGGCATTAAAATTGCCAAACACAAATATATGGGCAGATGGGTGAGAAGAAATGGCCCTGTTGATATTAGTAGAGATGCTATCAAGTACCGTACAGTCAGAGGAGGATGGGGGAGCGGTAGAGGAAGAAGAGATAGCTAACCGAGCTTAGAAGTGAGAGACGGAAGCACATGAAGGAATGATTCCAGGGATTCAAGAGATGTGACCCTGGCTAGAGGGAGTTGTTCGCTGACATATACACCAAGCCCATGCATATGGAACAATTGGAGTCCTTCCTGAAGAGGGGAAGGTAACCAGGAACGAACAGCTCCGAAGAGGGGATAGAAGGGTCAAGGTTAGTCTTGCATATAGCTAAGATATCGGGTGAGTTAGTTAGAAGGAATGATTCTACACTATTAAAGTTACTGTGAGTACCTCGTATGTTTGTGAAGGAAATGCAGATAGGTTTGGGCGATTTATGACTAGGTGGATTAGTCTTGCTGTTTTGTTTGTTTAATTTCATGCTGGCTATAGTTGGGGATAGAGAGAGGTCTAGAGTAGGGTCAGATGGTCGTTAATTGCAGCAGGTGAAGGATGGTGAATGGCGCTGCCTGCAGCATAATGTGGCCTCAGAGTTGTCCATTGGAAATTAATGCAGGGACGCTCGTCCATGCACGAAATGGCACTACAGGAACCCCGATATTATTCAACTGTTGATCAGAGCAGCCTCTCAAGACGCTACGCAAGAGTTCAGGCTCCTAACTACCAGTTGGAAGCACAACCAGGAAACTGCCTACCCGGTACCCTCAGAATGGAGAGATGTTGCCACCATACTCACCAACTGCAAAAAGCTTCCAGCCGAAACAACATCAAGACCGAAAAAGAGAGAGATGAATCGGGAACCCCTTCCTAAACAAGAAACAAGGCGATCACCTCTACTCCTGTCCAGAAGAAGTGGGTGGAGTGTGAGACCGGGCGATAGTAGGTACTATCTACTCCAATTAAAAAAAAAATAAATAAATAAATAAAAGAGTGACTGAAGTTTACTAAGTTTTAACTTAGTATAAGTTGAATCTAAATTTGATAATTAAAAACAATTTACACAATCATAGTTGCAGTGCATTACAAGAGCGACTCGTAGGGAACTTAGGTTAGTAACAAAACAAGTACTAAAATTATAGAAAAAAAAGATAAGAACCAAAAGAAAAAAAAAAATTTCAAAATATACAGCAAAATAAGATCAGACTGGCTAAAACTTACCAGTTGTAGGCTGACTGACAGAAAAAAGTTAAGAAAATTTCGAAAATTATCTTCATTTTGTTTTTTCCATTCAATTCTGGATAGTTTAAGCTGTCCTTAAGTAAGCAGTAACAGGGAGTAGTGTGAGGGTAGAATACAATGAAGTGAGAGGGGGGGAACACCTCAAAGCCATGTGTCCAGTTGACAAGGAAGAAAGAGAAAGAAAAAAAGAAAGAAAAAAAACATGGCCGGTCTTTAACTACTCAGAATTCCTCCATATAGCCGAAACCCTATATACCAAATCTAAATTTGATAATTAAAAACAATTTACACAATCATAGTTGCAGTGCATTACAAGAGTGACTAGTAGGGAACTTTATACATATATTTTTTAACATTGAATGATGGAATTATACAGGGTTGTCCAAAAGTAGGTGGACAGTAAATGATAACATTTATTTTGAATTTACATATACAACTACAGATACTAATACAATTATTACATTGACAATTAAATATATATACAGGATGGTCCAAAAGTAGGAGAACAGTAAATGATAACATTTATTTTGAATTTACATATACAACTATAGATACTAATACAATTATTACATTGACAATTAAATATATATACAGGATGGTCCAAAAGTAGGAGAACAGTAAATGATAACATTTATTTTGAATTTACATATACAACTATAGATACTAATACAATTATTACATTGACAATTAAATATATATACAGGATGGTCCAAAAGTAGGAGAACAGTAAATGATAACATTTATTTTGAATTTACATATACAACTATAGATACTAATACAATTATTACATTGACAATTAAATATATATACAGGATGGTCCAAAAGTAGGAGAACAGTAAATGATAACATTTATTTTGAGATTACATATACAATTATATTTACTCATACAATTATTACATTGGCAATTAAATATTTATACAGAGTGATCCAAAATGTAGGTGGGAAGTAAATGATAATATTTATTTTGAATTTGCATATACAACTATAGATACTAATACAATTATTACATTGACAATTAAATATATATACAGGATGGTCCAAAAGTAGGAGAACAGTAAATGATAACATTTATTTTGAGATTACATATACAATTATATTTACTCATACAATTATTACATTGGCAATTAAATATTTATACAGAGTGATCCAAAATGTAGGTGGGAAGTAAATGATAATATTTATTTTGAATTTGCATATACAACTATAGATACTAATACAATTATTACATTGACAATTAAATATATATACAGGATGGTCCAAAAATAGGTGGACAGTAAATGATAACATTTATTTTGAATTTACATATACAACTGAAGATACTAATACAATTTTTACATTGACAATTAAATGTATATACAGGAGGGTCCAAAATGTAGGTGGGAAGTAAATTGTAATATTTATGTTGAGATTACATATTTAATTATATTTACTAATACAATTATTACATTGACAATTAATTTTATTGTGCCAGCTTATTGCTTCCCTGTGGTTTTTATAGATAGTTTCATGGTAATTGTTCTGATTAACTCCTTGCTGTAGTACCTAGACTTTATGAATGTAAGTGTAGTACAACATTGACAACAAGGTTTCATCAATTTTCAGTTGAATTAGCTAGATGTAAGTTCTATTCAAACAGTTTCTTTTCTTTCACTTCTTGTATGTGGAAGTTTTTTCTGACTCCATACTTTCCACATCCAGTAACCCCTTTTGTCTTAGTGGTGTTATTGAGTTACTTAGGGTGAAATTACTGTTTCATTATCTACAAGAGACAAAGCTCTCCTATTATTAACTTCTGCAAAGTAAATATTTCTTACAAGTGCAAATATATTGTCATGAACAGACATTTATTTATTCATTTACTCATGCTGATGAATACGCCTTAATGTAAAATGCATAAATATGACGTGAATTTTTTCTTTTCTTTTTCTATTAACTAACGAAAGGCTAAAGAAATCTACATGCTGGAAATAGCCTCAGGCAACCATATTGATTATGTTGCTATTTTCCCACTAGTGTCTGGGATTTTCAAAGCAGGAATATGCCGTTAAACTTTTCTTTTTATCTTTTTCTTATTTCATTCTTTTATTATTATTATTATTATTATTTATTTTCCGGTATCTTGGGAACAAAACGGACAACATTGGTTTTCTAGATAATCACAGCAAAGGATACTTCCGAATGAGCAACTAGTGAGAACCTTTGAAAAGAGTTCCCTTATCTATGTACCGAGTAACACTGACAGTCACTGAAAAAGATGCATGACTTGTTTCATTAAAAAAACAGAAAAAAAGCAAGATTTTAAAGCAAAAAATATAGTAAAATTAAACAAAAATAAACATCAAGTAAAAGAACAACAGAATTTTAAATAAATACAAAAGTATAAATGACAGAGAAAGAAGAAAAACAGATTAAGTAGGAAAATATAAAAAGGGACCTTTTCAATTTGTAGTTTGTTCAGATATGTCAACTTGTTTGAAAATAATTAACACATAATACAAATATATTTGCACAAACTGATGCATATGTACACTGTATTAGATTTTATGATGTTGGTTGGTTGATTTTGTTTGGCTGCATATCAACACCAGTATCAGTTATTTCATACTGAAATGTAAATATTTTGAACATAATTTTATGGGTTCAACTGCAGATAAAATGTTTTGTTGGTCATTTTGCTATGAAATGTATTGTTGGTCATTTTGCTATAAAATTTATTGTTGATCATTTTACAAGGAAATGTATTGGTCATTTTGCTATAAAATGTATTGTTGGTCATTTTACTATAAAATGTATTATTAGGCATTTTACTATAAAATGTATTGTTGGCCATTTTGCTATAAAATTTATTGCTGATCATTTTACAAGGAAATGTATTGGTCATTTTGCTATAAAATATATTGTTGGTCATTTTGCTATAAAATGTATTGTTGGTCATTTTGCTATAAAATTTATTGTTGATCATTTTACAAGGAAATGTATTGGTCATTTTACTATAAGATTTATTGTTGGTCATTTTGCTATAAAATTTATTGTTGATCATTTTACAGTGAAATGTATTGGTCATTTTGCTATAAAATGTATTGTTGGTCATTTTACTATAAAATGTATTATTAGGCATTTTACTATAAAATGTATTGTTGGCCATTTTGCTATAAAATTTATTGCTGATCATTTTACAATGAAATGTATTGGTCATTTTGCTATAAAATATATTGTTGGTCATTTTGCTATAAAATGTATTGTTGGCCATTTTACTATAAGATTTATTGTTGGTAGTTCTTCTTTAAAAATGTATAAATATATATCAGTGGTTATTCTTTTTATACAAAAATGTACTGCTGATATTTTTAATATAAAAATGTATTTTGAAATTCTCATAATGTTTTGGTTTTGTTTGGGGGTTCACTATTTGCTCATAGCTGGGACCCCTGCAGGTGCTACCACCCAGGTCAAGGTAGATTTTGAAATAACAGCAATTAAGAAGTGGTTCCACACTTCTCAAAACCTTCAATATCTCAATCATAAGCCTTGTTGCCATTAAAGCAGACCTCGGAACAACATCACTTAAGAGGTGATTTTACGCTTCTCAAAGCCTTCAATATCTCAGTCAGAGGCCTTGCTGCTGTAAAGGTGGACGTGAGAACATCATCAATTAAGAGATGGATCCACACTCCTCAAAACCTTCAGTACCTCAATCATAGGCCTTGTTGTCATTAATGTGGACCCCGGAACAACATCAATTAAGAGGTCTTTCTACACTCCTCAAAGCCTTAAATATCTCAATCAGAAATCTTGCTGCTGTAAAGGTGGACCTGGAAACAACAGCAATTAACAGCTGGTTCTACACTCTTCAATACCTTCAATCTCTTGATCAGAGGCCTTGCTGTCGTAAATTTGGGTCTGGAAACAACAGCAATTAAGAGGTGGTTCTACACTCCTTAAGATTTCTAATCACTTGATCAGGGGCTTTGCTGCCAGATGTAGTTTATTGTTGTATGCAAGACTAAGATTTTATGATGCAAGACAATATTTTCACAATAAAACCATTATTTACCAACCAATGTAAGTCTAATTTTAAAGATATATTCCTTTGAGTAGTATATCATGTTAGTTTCAGATTATAATATCCTTTGAGTAGTATATCATGTTATATACTACTCAAGATATATTCCTTTGAGTAGTATATCATGTTAGTTTCAGTTTATAATATCTTCTTTATTAAAAGTATTGATAATAACTTTCTTTAGGGGCATTCGTTTTTTAAGGCTAACAAAGTATAACAAATGTGATGTGATGTGATGTGGCTTCCCCATGTCTTTTCTACAAGTATTTTCATGGTAACCAAACACATGTAATTATGTGTGCTACCAGATTGGGATCAAGATCCCACACTTTTATCATTGAAATAGTTAAATGTAACCTTCTCCTCTACTCTAACAGTTTCTTTTCTCACACTACCTGTCTCTTTTGTTTTCTAGCTTCCCTGATAGCTACACTCTCCAAAACTTTAAATGCAATGTCAATTGCCATCTTCTATCTCTTTGATTCCCATATTTCTCTTATCTTTTCTTTGACATCCCTTGTACCTTGTTTTTTCTCTCACTGTAACCCCATGTGCACTAGTGGCAGTCCTACATTGCTTGAGTTGAAATGATTATAAAAAATGCATTAACTTAAAACTGAAACCAAAATTTATAAGTAACAGAAATTGTTTGTTTCATACTTAAACACAATCTTCAGGCCATGTGTGTTGCATTTTTTGCTCGACTTTTATGTATGCTGGTCAATGCTGCATTATGAATCGGCCTATTGTATTATTATTTTGAATATGAGGTGGGTGGTAGCGATTATATTTCAAATTATTCTCAAGGCTATTGAGTAGAAACAATTTTGGATCCAAATGCAATTTTGTGATTATTTTATTGTCTTGTTTGTTAACTTTTTTCAAGTAAACAAACAACACTATAAAATAGACACAAACTTCATTTTGAACAGCAATTGTTACTCCTCAATAACCTCTAAAATAATTTAAAATTTAACTGTTATCACCAACACAATGACCATTAAAATAATGCTATATGCGTACCCATAATGCCCCATTGACCAGTATACATAAATAGTCAAGCCAAAACAAAATACATATGGCTTTACGTTTGTGTTTAAGTATGACAAAGACTGTCAACGTTCTGTGTTGACATCAGTGTACACCCCTATGTTTATACGTACTCTATCCCTGATATCAAGCAATTAAATTGACAAATATAGCATACTTTAAATTAAATTGACAATTAAATTGACAAATATAGCATACTTTAAATTAAATTGACAATTAAATTGACAAATATAGCATACTTTAAATTAAATTGACAATTAAATTGACAAATATAGCATACTTTAAATTAAATTGACAATTAAATTGACAAATATAGCATACTTTAAATTAAATTGATAATTAAATTGACAAATATAGCATACTTTAAATTAAATTGACAATTAAATTGACAAATATAGCATACTTTAAATTAAATTGATAATTAAATTGAAAAATATAGCATACTTTAAATTAAATTGACAATTAAATTGACAAATATAGCATACTTTAAAATGTTATTTTTATCATACGTAACAGAAGCATATTGTTACCTAGACTTTATGTGTGCATTGTAATGCAGTGGATATCGACTCATAATGACAAATCGGGTTGCCAAGTTCGAATTCCAGTTGAATTCCTTGCATTCACTTATGCACAAATACCCTTGGGAAAGGTATTAATCCATCTCTTTCCTCCAGTTGTGGGTTAAATAACAGGACAGATTAGGTTCTATAGCCTTGGTCGGTGACTAGTCCATGGCAACCTACTGCGGGATGATCTTCTGCCCAGTCATTTATGCCTCTTTTGAGACATGATCGCCTAAAGCATATATCACGTATGGCACTTAACTGACTGACTAGATTGGTAGAAATGTTCTTTGCAGTTGAAATATTTAGATGTAATCACAAGTTCTATGCTAAAAGTTGTTTCTCTAGCACTTCTCACTTGTGAAACTATCTTCAGGTTCATAAATTTAGGAGAGGATAAGTTTTGTCCAACACTAGAAGATGCTACAAATCTAAACAAACAACTCATTTGTAATGTTACAATACTAATTACCTTCCTTGGCCATTCACTCTTCATCATAAGTACTTTTTAAGTAAAACAAAAGATGGCTGCTCATGCTCTATATTGTGTGTTTGTTGTCTCTTGTATATAAAGATATTTTATATAAAGAAAAAACTGATAAACTGACTGGTCATGTTTAATACCTTGACAACCAAATTAGTGACATCAACACTAAGGAGACTGTGAATTTTTACCTGTTGTGATGAACAGGTGTCCATTCAGGGAAGCTCCAGGCTTAGAGCTCCTATTTGGACTTTTTTTTATCGTATCACCCTGAGAAAGGCAGTAACGCCACTGATGTGGAGGGGGCTAGATAAGAATAAAAAGATTAGGGGTCCACATCAGAGTAAAAAGATTAGATGCTACATAAGAGTAAAAAGATTAAGGGGCTACATAAGAGTAAAAAGATTAGGGGGTGTGACATAAGAGTAAAACGATTAAGGGGCTACATAAGAGTAAAAAGATTAGCGGGCAATGTAAGAGTAAAAAGATTAGGGGGCTACATAAGAGTAAAAAGATTAGGGGGCTACATAAGAGTAAAAAGATTAGGGGGCTACATGAGAGTAAAAAGATTATGGGGCTACATAAGAGTAAAAAGATTAAGGGGCTACATAAGAGTAAAAAGATTAGGGGGCTACATAAGAGTAAAAAGATTAAGGGGCTACATAAGAGTAAAAAGATTAGGGGGCTACATAAGAGTAAAAAGATTAAAGGGCTACATAAGAGTAAAAAGATTAGGGGGCTACATAAGAGTAAAAAGATTAAGGGGCTACATAAGAGTAAAAAGATTAGGGGGCTACATAAGAGTAAAAAGATTAAGGGGCTACATAAGAGTAAAAAGATTAGGGGGCTACATGAGAGTAAAAAGATTATGGGGCTACATAAGAGTAAAAAGATTAGGGGCTACATAAGAGTAAAAAGATTAAGGGGCTACATAAGAGTAAAAAGATTAGGGGGCTACATAAGAGTAAAAAGATTAGGGGGCTACATAAGAGTAAAAAGATTAGGGGGCTACATGAGAGTAAAAAGATTAGCGGGCAATGTAAGAGTAAAAAGATTAGGGGGCTACATAAGAGTAAAAAGATTAGGGGGCTACATAAGAGTAAAAAGATTAGCGGGCAATGTAAGAGTAAAAAGATTAAGGGGCTACATAAGAGTAAAATGATTAGGTGGCTACATAAGAGTAAAAAGATTAGGGGGCTACATAAGAGTAAAAAGATTAAGGGGCTACATAAGAGTAAAAAGATTAGGGGGCTACATAAGAGTAAAAAGATTAAGGGGCTACATAAGAGTAAAAAGATTAGGGGGCTACATAAGAGTAAAAAGATTAAGGGGCTACATAAGAGTAAAAAGATTAGGGGGCTACATAAGAGTAAAAAGATTAAAGGGCTACATAAGAGTAAAAAGATTAAAGGGCAACATAAGAGTAAAAAGATTAAGGGGCTACATAAGAGTAAAAAGATTAGGGGGCTACATAAGAGTAAAAAGATTAAGGGGCTACATAAGAGTAAAAAGATTAGGGGGCTACATAAGAGTAAAAAGATTAAGGGGCTACATAAGGGTAAAAAGATTAGGGGGCTACATAAGAGCAAAAAGATTAAGGGGCTACATAAGAGTAAAAAGATTAAGGGGCTACATAAGAGTAATAGTTTAGTCTATCTACTCCAATTAAAAAAAAAAAAATGAAAAAGAAAAGAGTGAAAGGATTGGAAAAGAGAAAGCCGGAAACCACATACTAAACAGGGAACAAGGGATGAGCCTCTTCACCTGTTCAATAGACGTGGGTGGAGTGTGAACCGGGCGATAGTTTAGTCTATCTACTCCAATTAAAAAAAAAAAAATGAAACAGAAAAGAGTGAAAGGATTGGAAAAGAGAAAGCCGGAAACCACATCCTAAACAGGAAACAAGGGATAAGCCTCTTCACCTGTTCAATAGACGTGGGTGGAGTGTGAACCGGGCGATAGTTTAGTCTATCTACTCTAATTAACAGTGAAATGTATAAGGATATGACAATAAACAATTTGTTTTATTTAACTGCAAGTAAACTCAAATGACACAAAAGTTTGATCACAACTGACACAAAGGTTGTCCAAGAATAAAATTATACAGCAAACAGTTCCCAGGGTCAAACTGTCTCTAATAATTTTGTCCCTTATAGCTTTTTTCTTTGACAGTTTAAATGCACATACATAAATACTCAAAACCAGTGGTTCTCAATAGGAACTGCATGATAGGTGCAGCAGAAGATGATAGCACGTGAGGGTGAAATGATTGAAAGATAATCAAATTTTTAGAAAAAGTTTCAAAAAATTCATAAGCCAAAAAATACTGCTGCCATTTATGGTCAGGTGCCCCTGCCGTTCTCCTCAGTGTTCTTGACAAGCTCCAAAGGAGAGTCTGTAATGTGATAGGTACTGATCTGGCGACTCGACTGCAGCCACTTTCCCATCGTCGAAATGTGGCCTCCCTCTGTCTCTTCTATAAATATTTTCATGGCTTCTGCTTGGATGAGCTTAAGTCACTGATGCCTCCTCAACAGGTGTTTACCCGTGCAACCAGACTGGCAACTGGGTCCCACCCATTCACAGTAAGGTTAGCCAAATGCAGACGACAATTCTACTCCTGCAGCTTCCTCTCTCACACTTCCCGCCTGTGGAACTCACTCCCGTATTCTTGCTTTCCTGACGGCTACAACCTCCAGAAATTTAAATGCAAAGTTAATACTCATCTACTAACCACTGGCCTCTAGCTCTCTCCCCTCCCCTGTATAACCTTCCCTTTCTCTCCTCCTATGTATCTGTCATCGCACCTTCTTTCTCAGCTTTCTATTGTTCCTTTCTAACTAGCTTGTACTCCTCACTCTTTTCTAATTAATCTTTTTACATTTATGTAACCCCCTGCACATCAGTGGCGTTTCCGCCTTGCTCAGGGTGAAATGATTAAAAAAAAAAAAAAAAAAAATTTCAAAATTTAAAATTTTGTTATGAATTACTTGTGTATGCATGAGTTCCAGTATAAATAATTATTGATTGATTTTATCATTGTGATATTTTTGCATAATATGAACTATTAAGAATATTGTAACTAGGCTCTGCAAATTGGAGGGGAACGTTATCTATGATATTTTTCTGATTTTGACTCTATATTTATCTCTCTTTAGCCCTCTGACTGCTTTTCCTTATTTTTAAATGTACTTTTTACCTTACAAAATTTGCTGAGGCACGATTCTTCAATATTTGTGTTGATGTCAAAATCACGTTAAAACAAAGTTCACCAAAGTTAAGTAATGTCAAGCCTGGTAAGAATCTAGATGGGTGACCACTTGGGAATACTAGGTACTGCTAGTTTGCTTTGTGAATGATGTAATATATAATCGCTCAGAATAACTGAAAATTGGAGAGTCAAGGTCTAATTTATTTTATTCACATACACGCAGATATTTTGGGAAAGGCGTGAATTTACCTCCTGCAAGCTATGCATTAATTAGTTAAACTTTTATCAGTAAATCATTGCTTTAAAAAAAAAATCTCACAAACCAAGGAAATATATTTTCAGGCTTTAAATAACCTTTAAAAGTTTGATAAGCCATTAAATTCAAATCAGTTTTTTTTATTTCTTATTTGAGAAGCACTGGAAATCTTCTATATAGTTGTAAATTCTTGAATTCTTGCAAGGCATTATCCATAGGCTTTGAGATCATCTTGACTTTGATTAAACATTTGGTTCATTTGCTTGAAGGATAGTGATATCTGGCAAATGTTTTTTTCCATAAATCAATTAAATGCATTGCTTCCAGGACTTGTAGTCATTAGGTTGTTACATACATTTGTCTATCTTTTTATGAAAAATGATCTCAAATAATAATCTTTCAAAGCATCTTTTGTTTCTTAGTACCTGAAGTCATCCTGTGAAACTCTTGTCTAATGTTATTCCACTTTTATTTTCAATTAGTTACCCATTTTGAGATGGAATGCCAAGTTGAAAAGAATGCACAATGACAAAAGGTGGACAAAATGGGAATAATGAGTACATGTGTAGCAATAATATATTTGTTAGTTTGTTGAGCGGCATATCTACCTCTTATGGGTCATTTAATGCCAAAATTAATTTTTGGGGGAATATTAGTAATTTTATTTACCACAACATATCAATAATAACCTTGTTTGTTTAATGGCATATTAACTATTTATGGGTCATTTAATGTTGAATTTAATTTTCTTCTGAGTATTATTAATTTCCTTTATAGTAATGTATCAACAATATACTTGTTTGTTTAGCAGCATACCAAGACATTAAGGATCATTTAATGCCAAAATTAATTTTCTTGGAAACAGGGCCCGGAGGTTTTTTCCGTCTGAATCTATCCTGCACATTTATAAATCTACCATCTGGCCGTGCATTGAATACTGTTGCCATATTTGGTCGGGTGCCCCTGCTATTCTCCTTGGGCTTCTTGACAAGGTACAGCAGAGGGTCTGTAATGTGATCAATACTGACTTGGCAGACCGCCTGCAGTCTCTCTCTCACCAGCGTGACGTGGCTTCCCTGTGTCTCTTCTATAAATACTTTCACGGCTTCTTCTCCGATGAACTCAGATCACTAGTGCCCACTAGGTTTGAATTTGCATGAGATACTAGATTAGCAACTAGATCCCACCCTTTTACAGTGAAACTGATAAAATGCAACCTCAACTTCTACTCCAACAGTTTCTTTTCTCGTACTTCCCGACTGTGGAATTCCCTTCCATATAAATGTAAGGTCAATAGACACCTCCTAACACACTAACTCACTTCCATTCTTTCAAACACTCTTCCCATCCTCCCAACTACCTATCACCCACTTCTGACATTTCCTATATCTAACCACTCTTTCTATTTACCTTCCCCTATGTAGCCCCAAGCGCAATAGTGGCAGTGGAATGCCTTGCTTGGGGTGAAATGATTAAAAAAAAAAAAAATTCGTATTTCCATTTCCAAAAATGTGTTAATAATATATTTGTTTGTTTAATGTCATATCAACTTCTTATGAGTCATTAAATGGGAGTATTAGTAATTCCATTTAAAAAAATATATAGTTGGCAACAGTTATATTTTCAGAAATGCATTGCTGTTTTTTTTTAATTTGAAAATGAATAGTGTTGTTTATGGCATTTTTAGATATAAAAATATATTTTTATAAAAAGTGGTGCCCAAAATGCCAATTACAAGTCAGGCAGTACGGAAATTTTAAATAGCTGGGAAGTGTTCTAACAGAAGATGGAATGTGTGACACGATGATCTGAAGACATCTTGGCATGGCCAAAAATGCATTCCAGAAGCTAAGCAGAGTATTGAGAAACAGGAAACAAATGAATGAGTACTGGACTGTTACATGATATCTGTTCTCCAGTGAATACTGAATTATCTCTTCAAAGATGTAGGAAAGGCTTGAAGCAACAGACTGCCTGTGGAATTCCCTTCCATTTACTTGCTTCCCTGACAGCTACAATCTCCAAAAATTTAAATATAAAGTCAATAGTCATCTCCTATCTCACTAACATGCATCCTCTCTCTCATGCTACTTTCTCCATCCACTCCACTCTAATCTAATCTGTTACTCACTTTCTGACACCCACTATAACCTGTCACTCTTTTTCATAACTTTCCTTCTATGTAACCCCCTGCAAAACAGTGGCAGTAAAATGCCTTGCTCGGGGTGATATGGTTATAAAATAAAAACAATTTGCACATAATTGAATGCAACAAATTTAACTGGAATTTGAACCTGCCTCTCTGATTTCTCTTTTCGAGCCAATAACCACTGCACTACAATGCACATCCATCCTTGATTATTTGGAGCAATTTCTTCTTAGTTCACAATTCAGTCAGTTAAGTGCCATATGTGATGCATGCTTGGGTGATCATGTCTCGAAAGACTGACTGGGCAGAAGATTATCTTGCAGTCAGTTGCCATTGCTTTCTGCGGTAGACTGGTTGGCGACCAAGGCTATAGAACCCAATTTGTCCTGTTACTTAACCCATGTTATTTAATCCAAGGGTATTTGCATGTAAGTGAATGCAATGAATTCAACTGGAATTACTTGTCTGAAAAAAGTGAATAGCAGCAAACAACTAGTATTAGGTTGTTACATTTCACTCTTCTCTCAAAGAATAATCTTTCACAGCTTAGTAACTTTGGTCCTCCTGTAAATCTGTTGTCTAACAATATTTAAATATTTTTTCAGATTAGACATCCATTCTGAGATGGAATGCCAAGTAGACAAGAATCAAAATGCTCAACATCTCTTTGCTTTTAATCAAAGTCAACCTGCTGCCAAGGCTACTCAAAAAATCTGTGTTGTTTACAGAGATGGCTTCATTACCAATTGAAAGTCACAGAAATGGTTTTCTTGTATCAAAGAGAGGGAAGTTCAAACTCATAAATTCTCTGCTTTCTGGCCTTTTTTCTTCGTCCCCACTCAATGGGTAAGTTTCAGAAAGAAGGCAAATGAATGTCACACACATTAACAGAAAGAAACACATTGCTGCAAGTATACTTGCATGTTATTGCTCGTCAATGGCAACAGTAATACCAATAATAATTTTATGATTGCAAAGAATAACATTTTGGGGCACTTTTGCTTCTTCGTAACTCTGGTCATCCTGCAAATGTGTTATTAACATGATTGAAATACCAATTAGACAAGAAGGAGCATATTTGATGACTTCTTCTCTTTGCATTTTATCTGGCGAAGATAATTGGGACATTTGTGCTGTGTACAGGGCCCTAAGCAGATCGATTTTCAAAGTACTGACAAAAGCACAAATGAATATAAACCCCACCTAACAATCAGCTTAATAAGTCACATAACAAAACTCATCATCCAAATCCTGATGAGCAGAGCATACAGCAGAATCAGGCCAGAGATAGGACAAGAACTGTGTGGTTTTGTCAAGGACACTGGAACAAGGAATGCGATATTTATGCTTAAAATGTTATCTGAAAGGCAATACAAATGAAGAAGGACGTGTACCTTTGTTTTATAGACTTAGCAAAGGCATTTGACAAATGCCACTAAGACTTCATAGAAATGCTCAGCAACATAGACATATCCGGGAAAGTCATTAGAGTAATCAGTAATCTCTAAAAGCAACAAACTGCCTGCATTCAGACAGGAAATGAATTCAGTAGATATACAAAGATAGGAAGGGGTGTAAGACAAGGATGTGTCTTCTCGCCAGATTTATTCAACTTATACATCAAGACAATTCTGGGAGCCCTATAAGTCATGTTAGCATTTGTCATTGGTAGCCATAATTTGAACAATATAAGATATACAGATAATAGAGTGCTGATAGCCAACACAGAAAAGAAGCTACAAGCCCTTCTACCGAAGGTAGCTAAACAAAGCAGATAGAAAGGACAGCATATAAACTACAAAAAAACTGAATGCACGGTCATTAGTAAAAAGAGGAGTCCAAAATGCCAACTACTTGCTGGGGATACTGAAATCATGCAAATACAGAAATTTAAATACCTGGGAATTGTTTCAACAGAAGACAGAACGGAAAGTGTGACATTGAGATCCAAATGCATATTGGTATGGACAAGGATACATTCCAGAAGCTGAGTAGAGTAATAAGAGACAGGATAATTTTCCAAAAAACAAAAAATAGTACTGGATTGTTATGTTATGGTTGTTCTTTAATATGGCAGTGAATGCTGGACAATGTTCTTAAAGATGTAGGGGAGAGTTGAAGCAACCAAAATGCAGTTCTACAGAAGAATGCTGAGGATACCATCAACCGAACATCTGAGCAACTATGAGGTTCTGAAGATGGAAATGAAAAGGAAACTTACACTTAATATCAGAAATAGACAGCTGAAGTTTTTGGGACATGTAATGAGGAAGGAGGGCTTGGAGAATCTGATACTCACAGGTCAGATAAATGGAAAGAGAGACAGGTGGAAGCAATGTGTAACATGCTTAATGGGCTCGAGCAACTAAATGGCAGAGCAGGATTTGGGCGGGGAAACAAGAGAAAGCGTATTAAGAGCCAATAAGGATAGGGAGATGTGGAGGGCCATGATTGCGTACATCTTGAAGAAACACAGCCCATAGAAGATGAAGAAGACGGAAATGACATCATTACCCACAGAATGGCACAGAAATATTTTCCCTATTTTTAGAAGATGTAAGTTTGATCTCACAGACTCTTTGAATTCTGGCTGACCTGTTCAGTTTAATAAGAACCAATTGTATGCATAAATAAAAGACTAACCAAACCAGAATCCAAGGGAATTGGCTCAGAAGATGACAAGCTGTCATCTTACTGCTACCAATCAATGGGTAAGGACCAGAAATATGGCACTGACTGTTACACACATTGATCAAGAGAACTCCAGTTCTCCTCCGTTGCTTTAAGTGTATTTGTTTGATAACTGGCTAGTCATGGATACAAAGCAAGAATCATTTTCCATATTATCACTGGAACAATAAAAAGAAACGGTGTCTTTATGTGGATATGAAATAGAGAGTTGTTGAAATGGTCATAGATGAGTTGCAACAAGCAGGTAGCACTCTGAACAAAATAAAATCTCCATCTATTCAAACTGAAGATCTTCTAATTTTCTATGAAATGTTTTTAAACAACCAAATGGCTAATGCTATTGGGTTTCTCAGTATTTGATTGCTTAATAAACCCAACTTTACACACACTTATACTCTTTCATGAGCCAATGAAAAGATTTTTTAGTTGGTTGTTTTGTTTTTATGGCACATCAACCTCAGCAAGTCATTTATTGCCAACTAAATTTTTATTTATTTATTGCTGGTGATACCTTTTTCTTTCAACAATTTATTGTTGTTTATATATAAGTTTGTATCTAGTAATATTTTTCTTTTCGAGAATCAAGATTCATTGGGATTTGTTATTAAAGGCAGGGTCCCCAAGTCCTATCCTTGTTATTTAACCCATAACTGGAGGAAAGGGACGGATTAATACCTATTCCAAGGTTACCAGTGTTTAAGTGAATGCAGGGTATTCAACTGGAATTCGAACTCGGCTCACCGATTTCTCTTTCCAAGCCGATATCCACTGCACTACAACGTACATCCGTCACTATACACTTACAGCACCTGGAACTATCAAGTGGTCACCCATCTAAGTACTGACCAGGCTCAACGTTGCTTAACTTCGGTGATCGAGCGAGAACCTGTGTATTCAACGTTATATGGCTGTAAGCCTCCAATGAAAAGAACACATATTTACAAATTAACTCATATAAAATCCCTTTTCATTAGATAATTGGCTTACATATTTTTACCATATGTGGATGTAATTGAAAATCAAACAGATATGGTGACTTATTTATTAACCAATCAACAAGTTGATTCTATTTTTTGTTGTCAAAATGCTTTAGTACAGATGATTTTGCCTTTTCTCCTTCAAGGGCCACAGATTGTTCCCCTCATGTAAGTCTGGACAACCTGCTGTTTTTTCCCTTTCTCCTCATGCAACAAAAGAAAGAACATTGCAGAGAATTATGAGTCTTAGCTGGATGTTTCACCTAGTCTGACATGCCTTTTCTCAGTGTCTCATCTTCTCTTTTCTCCACATACAATGAAAGAAAGAACATTACATGTAACCACAAGTTGCCTGCCTGGACACTTAAAAAATCAGACAACACACATCTCACTCTATCTCTCTTTCTTTCACCTTGAATTTTCTTCTTCCTTAAAATTGGCCAAATACAAAAAAAAGAAAAGAACAAAGTTTCAACAAACAAACGTTTACTATTATTGTGCATGCATTAAAAACATCAAGTAAACATTTCATCAAAAATCATTTCTTCTTGAAGGTAAGAAAAAGGAAGTTTTCACACTTATATCAGTCAGTTAAGTGCCATACGTGATACCCACGTGGGCGATCATGTCTCAAGAGAGACATGACTGACTGAGCAGAAGATTATCCCGCAGTAGGTTGCCATTGCTTTCTGCGGTAGACTGGTTGCCAACCAAGGCTATAGAACCCAATCTGTCCTGTTATTTGACTCATAGCTAGAGGGAGAACTGCTGTATTATATTATTATGTAATAATTATTGGGGGATCAGTTTATTACTTCATAACAATAGAAAACCGATCCTCGACTTTATGACCAGTAGAAGCCTTAATCATGATTTCAACTATTATATTTAGTCAGTCAGTTAAGTGCCATACGTGATACATGCTTGGGCGATCATGTCTCAAAAGAGACATGACTGACTGGGCAGAAGATTATCCCGCAGTAGGTTGCCATTGCTTTCTGCGGTAGACTGGTTGCCGACCAAGGCTATAGAACACAAGCTGTCCTGCTATTTAACCCATAACTGGAAGGAATAGACAGATTAATACCTTTCCCAAGGGTATTTGCGCATAAGTGAATACAATGGATTCACCTGGAATTCGAACTCGGCTCCCCGGCTTCTCGTTCCAAGCCGATATCCACTGTACCACAACACACATCCCATTTATATACAATTCCCATAAATAACAAAATTGATGTTATATTTTAATTAATAAATTTCATTTTTCATCTACCCAAACCTCATCCTCGGTATCCTTACCCATCTATCACCCTCCTTCTGACATTTCCTATATCTAACTGAAATGATTAAAAAAAAACAAAAAAAATATTATAAAAAAAGAGATCTTTTTTATCCTTTGATGTTTATTTGATCTTCTGTTCTTTAAAATTTTTGTTTTTTAAATCATTTCACCCCAAGCGAGGAATTCCACTGCCACTATTGCACAAGGAGTTACATAGGGGAAAGTGATGAGAAAGGATGGTTAGATATAGGAAATGTCAGAAGGAGGGTGATAGACGGGTAAGGATACCGAGGCTGAGGGTTGGGTAGATGGGAAGAGTGTTTGAGAGAATGGATGCGAGTTAATGTGTTAGGAGGTTTTTATTGACCTTACATTTAAACTCCTGGAGATTGTAGCTGTCGGGGAAGCAATCATGTGGAAGGGAATTCCACAGGCAGGAAGTGCGAGAAAAGAAGCTGTTGGAGTAGAAATTGTGGTTACATTTTATCGACTTCACTGTAAAAGGGTGGCACCTAGTTGCTAATCTAGTATCTCATGCAAATTCGTACCTAGGGGGCACCAGTGATCTAAGTTCATCGGAATGAGAGGATTACATTATGTTTGGTACAAGACCAATTTAACAAACATGATCAATGCTGTCTACAATGCTAAGCTATAGGTTGTACAAAGAAATGAGCTAAAAGAGACAATTTAGCTGAAAAGACATGATTGGCAATTCAGTATAATTGTTTAACATACCAATGCTTATCACATGCTAAAATGAAAAACATGCAATTAAAAAGCTAAATGTTCTCCTAAGTTAGCTCCATCAGACTGCCACACTTTTGGTCACATTCTAACAATTTCAGGGGTGTTTCATTCAATAACAGTGTGGAGGTTAAAAATTGGCTTTACAAATATTTAGAGTTAAAACCTTGTGATTTCCATTGTTGAGGCATTGAACAGTGAGTAGATCATGAAGGTATGAAGAGGAATTCATTGTTAAAAGAGTCATCAGAACTATTAATGGATACTAAGTATTAAAATAAATTATTTAAAAATTTAATAAATTTATGTAACAACCTAATAGAATACTGATACAGTTATGGAACATGAATACAAAGGTCTTTGAAATGCAGCATGATCACCAGGCCAATTACTTGTTTTGTTCTGAAAATCTCATCACTGGCATTTTAACAGTCTCCCTCTATTTTGAGTGCCTCTCATGTCTTGTATTAGGCATATTCTTGTGGGAAAAAATATGTTCATTGCAGCGCATTGGATATCAGCTCAGAATGACAAATCAGGGAGCTGAGTTGGAATTCCAGTTGAATTCCTTGCATTCACTTATGGGAAAGGTATCAATTTGCCTTTTCCCTCAAGTTATGGGTTAAATAATAGGACAGATTGGGTTCTATAGGCTTGTCTGGCAACTAGTCTAACACAGAAAGCAATGGCAACCCACTGTGGGATAATCTTCTGCACATTCAGTCATGTTTCTCTCGAGACATGATCACCAAAAGCATGTATTACGTATGGCATTTAATTGACTGACTGACTCTTCAGGTGTCATTTCTGGTGATATTTTTTAAAAAGTTTGTTGCTAACCTGACACAAACCCCAAGAGCCACACAAGGTAGGGAAATCTATTCTACGATTTGCCTATTCCACTGCTATGTAATGACAAAGTGGTAGACATAAATAAAATTTTTGTAAATCTTAAATATGTTATTGGGCAAAGAATTCTAAACTCTCATTGTGTTTTTGTGAGAATTACTTCACTCTTTGTTTTTAATCCTTGTACCACATTCAAGGCAATAAAGCCACTGAGATGCAAAGGATTACTGAGTGTGAAAGATCAATAAAAAAAGAGAAACATTATCAAGGAGTGGTAACAATAAAAGAAGAGAAATCAAGAAATTTAAATTTTTAAATTTTTAAAGATCAAACTTGTCTGGAAAGCATAGAGCTGGAAGAGTGTTCCGCAAGCAAGAAGCGTGAGAGAAGAAACTGTTAGCATAGAAATTCAACTGCAAATCGATGCGACAGTATTGTTAATCTAATACTGCTACATTACAGCAGTCAGAAAGTGAGTTAAGCTGAAATCCTAGGTCAGAACCAATAATATTGCAGATTCTTTGGATTGTACCAAGAATCTCTGAATATATCAGGAGCACTAGAATGTTTTATCACATCTAATCATACTATCATTCTACAATCATTGATAAAAAAACAATAATCGTATCATGAAATTCAACTTTAATTAAACAATTTTTTATCCTGGGTAAGACAATAAGCTACATCTGGAAGCAAGGCCTCTGATCAGAAGATGTAAAAAGGCATGGAACCACCTCTTAATTGCTGTTGTTTCTAGGTCCACCCTGAATTGGGGTGGTAGCACCTATTAAGGTCCTAGCTATGGGTAACCCCCAATCTGGGGTCATTTAAGAGAAAAAAGGAAAAGTTTCGTTGAGTAACAATCTCTAGCTTTTGATAGCAACTTTTTTAAGAGAAAGAAATCTCTAAAATAAAACCCAGTAAACCTACTCTGTGTAGAATAGGGTAGGCTGAAATCTCTAATCTAGGGAGGTCATTTTCCTAGAGATGGTGACACAGAGCTTCCAGTCTCCTAAACTGGTTGGTGTTAGTAAGGGCATGCAGCTGTAAAACTTGCTCTAATACTTCATGATGGTTCAATTATAGAGCTATAAAGAAAACTCTGTCCATCCCATGCTAGCATGGAAATGGATGTTAAACAATGATGATGAATGCATTTTTAAACTTTATTCATTTTTAAACTAATATATGCTTCATTTTATTCAATTGATTAATTTTTACCAGTATTATTATTATTATTTTAATACAGTGTAACCCTGATAAAAGAGAGTTGCCGTGACAGGATACACATTCTCTTATATCCGTGTTTATCTTATACATACATTACCACAGGCTCTCGTTTTGGACCAGTGGAAACCTCTCTTATATCCGGGTTTCTCTTAAATCAGGGTTTGGTCTATTTTACATATATTACCACAGGCTCTCGTTTTGGACCAGTGGAAACATATCTTATATCCGGGTTTCTCTTAAATCCGGATCTCTTAAATCCGAGCTATACTGTAGTTTCACCCCAAGCAAGAAGGTACCACCACTGATATGCAGGGGGCTACATAAGAGTAAAAGTTTAGAGTGAAGGAGAGTGAAGAGAAAGACGGTCAGTTACAGTGGGTGTCAGAGGAAGTGCAAGAGAAGTGCAAAAACACAGGTGTGAAGACAGTTGCGAAGGTAGAGGGAAATGAAAATAACAAGATATACAGGGTGGTGTAGAAAGAACTGGAGTCAAGTGGATAAGAGATGGGTATTGACCTTGCATTTAAATTCCTGGAGGTTGTAGCCATCAGGAAAGCAAGTATATGGAAGGAAGTTCCACAGGCAGGAAGTGCGAGAAAAGAAGCTGCTGGAGTAGAATTGATGGCTGCATTTGGCTGATCTAAATGTAAGTTGGTGGGACCCAGTTGCTAATCTGGTTGCACAAGAAAATTCCAGTAGTGGGTACACTAGTGACGTATGCTCATCAGAGCAGAAGCCATGAATATATTTGTAGAACAGAGAGAGGGAAGCCACATTCCACTGGTGAGAAAGTGGCTAGAGTTGAGCTGCCAAGTTGGCACCTATCACGCTACAGATTCTCCTTTGGAGCCTGTCGAAAACACTGAGATGAACAGCAGGAATGCTTTATTATTATTATTATTATTAGTAGTAGTAGTAGTAATATTATCTATAATTTATATCAGATGAAGCATTGTTAACCATTATTAGTTTTTGACTCACATTTCTTTATTTACATTACATATATAGACTGTTGTCCTCATCTTTGTTGTTGTTATCCCAGTGTTTTGTTCAATGAGCTCTAGTCTTCATCAGGTGAATGTCTAGCTGGGTAAGGTACAGGGAATTTCATACATAACCTTTTTTTTTTTAATCCATAAGGGTATATTGGTTTCATGCCACTGCTTTATTTTTCCATCTTAATAGCAAGGTTTTATTTTTCATTTTTATTTTCATTATTAATTTTTGACTAGTATATCTTTCATCTTAATTTCAATTGCTTTATTTCTACTAGTAGTTTTCATAGTAGTAATACTATTTTGAATTCTTATTAGATGAGGCATTGTCAATCATTATTTATTTTTGACTAGAATTTCTTTACTTTTACTTTTTACTTATATTTCTTCATTTTGGTTAGACTACCAGCTGATGGTCATTAACAAACCAGTTGTAATATTATCATGAATTTTTATTGAATGAAGCATTGTCAACCATTATTAATTTTTGATTCGTGTTTTTCTCATTTTAGTCACTTTTCATCAAAACTGCACAGTCTACAGCCATTAGTAAAAAAAAAAGTACTAATATTTCTTGAGTTTTTATTTGTTATTTGAGAACGTCTTCTCAACCATTATTCATTTTTGATTTGTACTTCTTTCATCTTTGTTTTAGTTGCACACTTAAAGGTGTACAGATTTTTGTGCGGTTGCTGGTGGAGGCGAGGGATACTTTGGTATGTGTGGGAATTGATAATTGTGCCAACAATAAAAATAAATTTGCAGTGAATTTGAAAACCTCTCATTAGTTGAAAGTTTATCTTCAAAGACTGAAGACATCTATCAGCTTTCAATATTTCAAAAGTATTCATCAATTTTTCTTTTTCATTTTTTTTGTGATTTATTATTTTGACTGACAACAGCAAATAACTGCTTCCAGGCAAAATTGTTATAAATGTCTGACACCATGCAAAACAAAACAAAAAGTATCCGAAGTTCAGAAGCTTTTAATTCTTTTCTATTTCATTTTGTTTTGTAAATTCATTAATTCTAAAAATCTTTTTGCAGCATTTGCTGTTAAGACATGCATGTAACAATCATTATGCGATTTTATTCTATGATGCTAAAAGAGTAGCTAAAAATGAACACTTGATTGTGGGAAGACTGTCCTTCCCTCTGCACCACCATCACACATACACACACACACACACACACACACACACATATATATATACTTTTAATGCAAAGAATTTGTCAATTTAACTGATGTCAATTTTGAAGATTTGTGAGGACACTAATATGATGCCCTGACTCACTGCGGCTGGTTTTCTTGTAAGGAACTCAGCCTCGATGAGTGAGGACATTATAACAGTGTCCTTGCAAAACTTTGAAATTGGCATGAAGCTGCTCAGTTAAAGTGACGAATTCTTTAAACTATTAATGCTCTATCTTTACCCAAATAATGATAACTTTACAATTAAAACCTGTTGTCAATATCTTTTATCAATAAAACTATTGAAAAAACATACACCAAACATTATCATAACTGAACACTATATATATATATATATATATAGGAAAAACTACTAAAAAGTTGCAAGTTCAAAAATGTATTTTTTGACAGTATTTATTTATTTCTATTATATATATATATATATATATTTATATATATATATATATATATTTGATATTTCAGACCGGCCTCGGCCTTTCATCAGAAACAAATATGAAATATCAAATATATATATATAATAATAGAAATAAATAAATACTGTCAAAAAAATACATTTTTAAACTTACAACTTTTTAGTAGTTTTTCCTATACATATTAAGACAGTATACGTGGATCATCATTATGCTATATATATATATATATATATATATATATATATATATATGCATGAAAGATTATATATATATATATATTATTATTATATATTAGACATCCACATATAAGCCTGTTTTGCTGTATCACAGCTCATCAGTATGGCTAGAAACATCCACTTGCTTCCAGCATGGATTGAAACTCAACTGATTTGGTGTCAGTCAAAGTCCCTATATTATTATTATATATAGATAGATTATATATGCTAGAAAGATTAGATCGTTATGTCAGGCCAAGGAATATTTTTTTGTCAGAATCCATCTTGTACATACACAAATCTACCATTTATTTGTCCATTGGATACTGTTGCCATATCTGTTTGAGTGCTCCTGCTATTCATCTCGCTGTGCTCAACAAAATCTAAAGAAGAATCTGCAATGTAATCAATTCTCACTTGGCATCTCAACTCCAGCCACTTTCTCACTGGTAGGATGTGGCTTCCCTCTGTCTTTTCTACAAATATTTTCATGGCTTCTACTCTGATGAGCCTATCTACATGGTGACCTGTTTATATGAATTTACACGAGTTACTAGATTAGTAACTAGGTCCCACTTTTTACAGTCAAAGCAATAAAATGTAACCACAACTATCAGTTTGTTTTTCCTGTACTTCCCACCTGTCAGACTCCCTTCTATATACTTGCTTCCCTGATAGCTACAATCTTCAAGAGTTTAAATGCAATGTCAATTACCATTTTTTATTTATTTGATTCCCATCTGTCTTTTAACCTTTCTCCAATACCCCTGGTATTTTTTTGTCTTTTATTTCACTCTTCTCTCATGCAACTCCTTGTTCCCCAGTGGTAGTACTGCCATGCTTGGGGTGAAAAGATTATAAAAAATGATAGGTAATATATATATATCTATATAGCCTTTGAGATTTGAAAAAGAAATCCCTTGACCAGCAGTTAAGAGCAAGGGAAAATTTACTCTCCTCAAAATCATTTTATTCGACCAACTCTATTTTCTTACTAGTCACCTTATGTAAACATAGCGTGAATCACTGAGGGGAAACAATAAATGAAATTTTAATTAAAATTTTGACCGTGTTAGGAAGAACTTTTAAAAATTTTTTAAAATAATAAAAAGAAAATTTGATTTTTCCTCTTAATAATAGCATAAACATTTTAATGATAAAACTTTGTTTTTATTAAGTTTTTAACATCATGATATGCAGCTTTTTTTTTTTTTTTTTTTGCAGTTGAGTGAATGTACCTAAATTCATAGTTTCTTTCTTCTGTTTGACTACAATCTCTATCTCATAGATGAGAAAAAATAACAAATCTGTTTTTCTCAACAATTTTCTACAAAAAAATTACGTTTTTCGGTGCATGGTTGAAAGAAGTATGTGTATCTTTTTTCTTTTTTTCAAATGTTTCATTTTTACTTTTCATAATCGGCAAGGAAATATAGGATAAAATTTTTCCAAATGAGTTTCTAAAAATCTGTGAGCATCTTTAATCTGGGTGACAGAGACATTTTGGCTTCACTCTGGAATCGTTAATTAAACAAATGTTTACACTGACTGGGATGATAAAAACCAAGAGTTCAATAATGTCATTGTAGGTCATTCTAAGTAACTTGTGAATCTTCAATGGCATATGGCATACTTTTGGGTTGTAAAAGAAATCAAATTTTCTTTTTCTATATTTGAAGGGACACATTTCATTGTGAGACTTTTAATCGACCAGAGACGAGTAAAGCAATAAACTTTAATCACCCAGTTAAGTTTTTGATTGACTGAGTCAATCAGGCAAGTGAAATCTCAAAGGTTTTATATATATATATATATATGTGTGTGTGTGTGTGTGTGTGTGTGTGTGTGTGTGTGTGTGTGTGTGTGAATTAAGAAATATATAAAATCATATTATTATATGATAGCTTAGTCAGTCAATTAAATGCTATATACATGGGTGATCATGTCTCTTTTAATCTATGACTGACTAGGCAGAAGATTTTCCTGCAATAGCTTGCTATTTCTTTCTGCAGTAGACTGGTTACCAACAAAGGCTATAGAATGAAATCTGCCCTGCTATTCAATTGTTTTATCTAGATCAGCCAGATAAGTGCCATACATTATAGACACTTGGACGATCATGTCTCATTTAATCTATGACTGACTAAACAAAACACCTTTTCACAGTAGGTTAGCATTTCTTTCTGCAGTAGCTATTGAAATGAATCTGTTCTGCTATTCAGCCCATAGTTGGAGGGAGAAGAGATGGACTTAAAACAGTCCTCAATATCATATAAACAGTGCTATTAATTACATCTTAATATACATATTATCCTATGTTAGTAGCATCACTTGGGGTTTCATGTACTATGCAATCATCAGGTGCATATTACAAACTGACTGTTTAAGAGATTTGGATTCAAGTTCACTCAATGTTTATAGAAGTTAGAATTTATAAAGAGTATTATAAGTGTTTGTTTCTTTTTTTCTCACTCCCTTGCTTTCTTCCTTTCTTTCTTCTTTTTCTCTGCAAATATTTATTAATAATAATTATGAATTATCTCCCTTTGAATTCATATCCCAGACTTTCAATTTTTTTATATATTTTTTGTGTTTTTTTATTTTAATTTTAATTTTTTCATCATCATGTAATTTTTGTCTATTTATATTATACTCTTTATAAATTAAAAAATTCTACCCTACACTGTAAGTTTTAATTTCGATAAACATCGAGTGAACTTAAATTCAAATCTTTTAAGCAGTCAGATTAATGTGGAGAATCCCCTCCTCAGAGCTGTTTGTTCCTGGTTACCTTCCCCTCTTCAGGAAGGACTCCAATGTCCATATGCATGGGCTTGGTGTATATGTCAGCAAACTACTCCCTCTAGCCAGGGTCACATCTCTTGAATCCCTTTCATGTGCTTCCGTCTCTCACTTCTAAGCTCGGTTAGCTATCTCTTCTTCCTCTACCACTCCCCCTCCTCTTCTGATTGTTTGGTACTTGATAGCATCTCTATCAATATCGACAAGCCCATTTCTTCTCACCCATCTGCTCATATATTTGTGTTTGGGGATTTTAATGCCCACCACACCAAGTGGCTTGAAAACTCTGTCACCGACCTTGCTGGGATCCGCACCATGTATTTTTCAATAACCCAAGCTCAAATGCAAGTGGTGGACTTCCCCACGTGTTTCTCTAATAACCTTAATGGAAGGGACTCCTTACTTGACCTTTGCTTTACTTCCATTCCAGACTCCTGCGTTACCAGGCAGCTCTACTCCCTCGGAAACTCTGACCACACCGTAGTTTCCGTCAACATCGCCATCCGCTCTTACTCTACCCAAGAAAATCAAACCAGCAGAATAACATACGGCTACCAGAGAGCAGACTGGGAATTGTTCCAAGACTTCCTCTGCGATGTCCCCTGGAACAATGTCTTTGATCTTCCTGTCAAAGACTGTGCATCCGAGGTCTCCTCTTGGGTTAAGGCTGGCATCGATGCTTTTATCCCGGTCAGGAAATTCCAGCTAAAATCAAATTCATTCCCCTGGTTCTCACCCATTTGCTCGGCCACCATTGCCCACCGGAACCATTTCTTCCGGCTCTATCGAAGCTGCTCGTCGAACCAAAACAGGCGCCTTTTCACTTCAGCACATAATAAGTGTAAAAAAGTCCTGAACGAAGCTAAGAGGGCATTTGCTATTAGAATGAGGCCAATGCATAGCATTCCCTAAGTTCAGCTCTAAAGATTACTGGCAACTCTGCAAAAGCGTGCTCAACAAGAGCAAGACTTCAATACCCCCACTAATCAATGAATTTGAAGTTCTCACCTCCCCAGCGGAAAAGGCTGAATGCTTTGCCCAAAGATTCTCCCCCAATTCGACACTGGACTTGTTAGGAATACCTACACCCGACTTCCCACCCAGAACTAAGGCTCAACTACATAACGTCCACATTACACCCTCGCTGGTCTCTAAGATAATTGCACAACTTGACCCACACAAAGCGAGCGGTGGGGACGGAATCCCAATCATAGTACTGAAGAAATGTGCCCCAGAACTCTCCTCTGTCCTCTCTAAACTCTATAACCTCTGCCTATCTGCTTCCTGTTTTCCTGCCTGTTGGAAGTCCTCCTGTGTAGTTCCTATATTTAAGAATTCTGGCGAACTCTCAGACCCCACCAATTACTGTCCTATTAGTCTCCTTCCAATCTTCGGCAAAGTTTTCGAAGGCCATTATCAATGCCAAGGTGATTCAGCATCTCACAGCCCACAGGCTTCTCTCTGACAAACAGTATGGGTTTCGCTTCACCATGTCTACTGCTAATATGCTAATGACCATTACCGAGTACATATACCGGGCTCTTGACAAGAATGGCGAAGCCCAAAACGTTGCCTTGGATATCTCCAAAGCGTTCCGACAGGGTCTGGCACACTGGCCTCTTATGCAAACTGCGGAGCTACGGTATAACTGGAAATCTGTTTGACCTCATCCTCTCTAACCACACATTGAAGGTAGTATTAAATGGGCATGCCTCCCAAAACTACCATACAAAGACAGGTGTCCCTCAAGGTTATATCCTAGTTCCCATGCTCTTTCTGCTGTACATTAATGATCTCCCCGATGCCATTAGATCCCAAGTAGGCATGTATGCTGATGACACCACAATCTACTCTTGCCTCGATCAAAAACCTGGTGTGGGCAACAAAGTGAACCTCACTGCCGAGCTTGAAAAGGACCTCCAATCCATAGTGGCCTGGGGTAGGAAATGGCTGGTAAATTTCAATGCTTCTAAAACAAAGCTGCTATCAACTAACCACCATAGAAAATCACATCTACCTCCCCTTAGCATGGAACAGGCTTGCCTCCCAGAGAGTAAAACACTATGCCTCCTTGGCCTTACACTTTCAGCGGACCTCAAATGGAATGACTATATTGAATCCATTGCCAAATCTGCCGCTATGAAATTTGGCTCTCTGTACAGGGCCTGGAAGTTTTTCCCGCCTGAATCTATCCTGCACATATACAAATCTACCATCCGCCCATGTATTGAATACTGCTGCCATATCTGGTCGGGTGCCCCTGCTACTCTCCTTGGGCTTCTTGACAAAATACAACCACTCTCTCACCAGCGTGATGTGGCTTCCCTGTGCCTCTTCTACAAGTATTTTCATGGCTTCTGCTCTGATGAACTTAGATCACTGGTGCTGCCTAAGCACGAATTTGCATGAGATACTAGGTTAGCAAGTAGGTCCCACCCTTTTACAGTTAAACAGATAAGATGTAACCGTAATTTCTACTCCAACAGCTTCTTTTCTCGTGCTTCCCGCCTGTGGAATTCCCTTCCACAAGTCTGCTGTCCCAACAACTACAATCTCCAGGTGTTTAAATGTAGGGTCAATAGACACCTCCTATCACACTAACTTCCAATTATTCTCAGAACACTCTCATCTACCCAACCCTCATTCTCAGTATCCTTACCCGCCTATCACCCACCCTCTGACATTTCCTATATTTAACCATTCTCAGTATCCTTACCCGCCTACCACCCACCCTCTGACATTTCCTATATTTAACCATTCTCAGTATCCTTACCCACCTATCACCCACCCTCTGACATTTCCTATATT
Source organism: Ascarosepion bandense (assembly GCA_037127315.1). Classification (NCBI taxonomy): domain Eukaryota; kingdom Metazoa; phylum Mollusca; class Cephalopoda; order Sepiida; family Sepiidae; genus Ascarosepion; species Ascarosepion bandense. The sequence goes on along the minus strand of JBBBDQ010002257.1, from coordinate 348,515 downwards.
TAACCATCCTTCCTCCACTCTATGTAGCCCCCTGCGCAGTAGTGGCAGTGAAATGTCTTGCTCGGGGTGAAATGCTTATAAAAGAAAAAAAAAAGTTTCTTGCTTAACTGAGCAGACTGATGCCACTAGAGAAGTTTTGTGAAGGGATTATTGTGATATGTTCAGACCTCAAGGACTTTTTCTCCTCTGATAACATTTCTTGGCCTTCTTATTTATATGGAGTTTGGTGTAATCTAGTATCTTTGCATCTGAGTGCTTCAACAGATGGTTAATCTAATGATCATAATAAGAAACTTTGAAGTCAGCATAACTCTGCTGAGTTAAGGGAAAAACTTCTCCATATTAATCTTATTCATACTCTATGGCTATCTTGATATCAAGCACTGTATGACAAAAACCTGCTTGCCAAAATATCTTTTTATCAGTCCACCAAAAAAAAATGCAATCTTGGCACTAAGCATGATCACAACTTACTATATATATATATATAGTGGCGTAAATTAATAAATATATACATATACATATAAAGGTGCATATATGTATAGTATTATTATTCAGGTGTTAATAAAACAATGCTCAATGTATGAACAGAGCTGTATTATTTATATATATTAATAAATATACATATGAACATTGAATGAACTTAAATTCAAATCTATTAAACTGTCAGTTTGAAATACGCACCTGATGATTGCATAATGCATGAAACTCAGAGTCATGTCATAGATGTAGGATAACATATATATTATAAAGTTTTATGGAAACTTAGGACATTGGTATTAACTGAAATATTTATTTAAATTCATTTGTTTGATATATATATATATAGTTGTGTCATAGACGTAGGATAATATATATATTATAAAGTTTTATAGAAACTTACAACATTGTTATTAAGTGACATATTTATTTTAATTTATTTGTTTGATATATATATATATATGATAACTTAGTTAAATGCCATATGCATGGATGATCATGTCTCTTGTAATCTATGACTGACTAGGCAGAAGATTTTCTTGCAGTAGGTTGCCATTTCTTTCTGCAGTAGACTGGTTAACAACAAAGGCTATAGAATTCAATCCATTCTGCTATTTAATTGTTTGATCTAGATCAGCCAGATAAGTACTATACATGATAGACACTTGGACAATCATGTCTCTTTTAATCTATGATTGACTAGACAGAAAATTTTCCTGCAGTAGGTTACCATTTCTTTCTGCAGTAGACTGGTTGCCACAAAGCGATAGAACCCAAACTATCCTGCTATTCAGTTCATAGTTGAAGGAAAAAGAGATTTGTTTTTGTTTTTTTAATCGTATCACCCCAAGCAATGCCACTGATGTGTAGGGGGCTACATAAGAGTTAAAAGATTAGGGTGCTACATAAGAGTAAAATGATTAGGGGGCTACATAAGAGTAAAAAGTTTAGATAGGAGGAGAGTGAAAAGAAAGACGAATCAGTTAGAAAGGAGCAAAAGAAGGATGGAAATACAGGTGTGATGACAGTTGCAAAGGTGAAGAGAAAGGAAAAGGATATACAGGGTGGTGTAGAAAAAACTAGAGTCAAGAGATGAGTATTGACATTGCATTTAAATTCCTGGCCTGACACAGTGACCATCCTTCCTAGCAGTGGAGTTAGCTATTGATTCAATGTAATTGTTCCACTTGAGATCAGAAGAGAGGGTAAGGCCGAGGGTTGCACAGTGTATTGCTCTCAGGGAGACTCACTTGGTCCATGCTTATGGGAGGAAAGGTTGCCTGTGATGATTGACAGACAGTAGCTTGGTCTTAGACGCATTTAAATTTACAAGTCCACTTCTTACCCCAACCCACCACAGAATGTAGATCTCTCTCAAGATCAACAGCAAAGTTATGTTTGTCTGCCACGCCGGATTTCTTACTGATGCGGGAATAAATTGTGGTGTCATCTGCATAGATGCCTACCTGGCACTTGATCTCATCTGGGAGATCATTTATGAAAATAAGATGGATTAATACCTTTCCCAAGTTTATTTTTGCATAAGTGAATAAAACAAATTCAACTGGAATTTGAACTCAGATCACCCCAAATTCTCATTCCAAGCCAATATTTATTGCACCACAATGCACATCCACATATGAGAGTAAGAAATAAAGTAATGGATTTTTAATTTATTAATATGACTGATTTTATCACTTCAAATGTTGTTTTACTTGATATTATGTTATATAGCATAATTAATAATATATTAATAGCATATTATTTTATCATAAAATTTGTGTATTTAAGCAGCAAATTTTCTTTTAGGCAGTTCTGAGTTTTCAGTTTTGTGGTTATTTTTTGTTTCCACAGCTCACACCCACTAAAGATGATCTTGGAAGAAGGTTGAAATTACTTGAGTACATTGAGAAATCTAAACTTATTTATAAATGGAACTTTGTCTCTGTGTGTGTGTGTGTGTGTGTGTGTGTGTCCGTTACCTATATACTCTGAAATGGCTAAACTGATTTTCTTGAAAATTTACACAGTTGTACTATAAGCATCTGTGAGTGTTCTTAGCTAGGTTTTTTGTTGAGGTACCCCAATAAATATCGAAAATTGATAATCGAAAAAATCGGGTTGTAGAAGGAGTGGTATGATTTTAATCAAATTTGATACACTCATAGACAAAGACATAAGAAACAATATTCAAAAGTTTCAAGGTTGCAGTTCTTACAATAGTGCAGAAAATCAATAATATATATATATATATATATATATATATATATAAAAGGCAAGATGTTTGTGCATGTGTCTGTTTATCTGCCTGAATGTCTATTTTTTTCAGCACTTTTATTTTAGTTTTTGCTTCAGGTTTGGCTCTAAGTAAGTATAATTGTAGTTTTTAGTCATGATACCATTTACTCAGAGGACTTATTTAGCCTTCAAAATTCAGTTTACAATGAAAAAAACTTATTTGATATCGATACCAGGAAATCAAAATTTGACTTACATCCATTCATTTTTCTTTCAGTCTACGGTTTTGCTTTAACTGGAAACAACTATTGCTTTTTAGTCTTTTGTGCCAACATCCAAAGAGTCTGAGCTCCAGGACCATGGATTAGTTTTAAAGCTTTCATTGCACTCGAGCAATAAGTTTTTGAGCAAGAAGTTTTTGGGTATTACCTATTTATTATACATTAATATTTCGAGATCAAAATCTCATCTTCAGAATGACAGAGGAGCATGTGTCTGTCCTAGTGAGTCCGTGTCTCCGTGTCTGTCCTAGTGAGTCCGTGTCTTTCAATGATTGGCTGCTGCTGCTCTCATTAATTGTAATGTATGCTTGTGTGTTTGTGTGTGTAAGCATGTTAGAGCATGTGTGTGTGTAAGTTTGTTAGAGTATGTATGTATGTGTTTGTGTGTGTAAGTGTGTTACAGCATGTATGTGTGTGTGTGTGTGTTTATGGCATATATATATATATATAGTGTTGAGTTGTGATGTTTAGTGCTAAGGTTTTTCTTTCAGTAGTTTTACTAATAAAAGGTATTTTTGGCAAGCAGGTTTTTTATCATAAAGGCTCAATATCAGGGTAAAGATAGGGCGTTGATAGGTATACAAAGAATTTAATGTTTTCATCCATCAGCCCAGATAGGTGTAAATATCATAATGGTGTCCTCAAAAACTTCAAAGTTGACAAGAACCTGCTCAGTTAAAGTGACAAATTAAAGCAATATATATATATATATATATATATATATATATTTAGATAGATAGATAGATAGATAGATAGATTTTCTAAACATATACTGTTAAATATAAGAGACAATGAATGAGCCGTTCTAAACATCGTATTTTGGCTTTAATTTCAGTTGAAAATAAAGACAAAAATTCTCCAAAAGTTGGATAATTTTTTATTAACTTGGTTCTCAGCTTTCAGCTCACATGAGCCATCTTCAGAGAGGTTATAAGGATAGTAACGCAATAACATCCACCATCAGCGACGGTTTTATCTTGTGTTGACATAAAACTTCGCTAAGCGACGGCAATAGTTACCAAAAATAACAAACGCAGTTCTCAAATTTGTAATGCGGTTCTATGACGTCACACCACGTAATAGTGTCTGTCATGTGATCGATACTTACTTGGCAGATTGCCTGCAGTTTCTCTCTCACCGGCGCGACGTGGCTTCCCTGTGTCTCTTCTATAAATACTTTCACGGCTTCTGCTCCAATGAACTTAGATCACTGGTACCCCCTAGGTTCGAATTTGCACGAGACACTAGATTAGCAACTAGATCCCACTCTTTTACAGTGAAAACAATAAAATGCAACCGCAACTTCTACTCCAACAGTTTTTTTTCTCATACTTCCCGACTGTGGAATTCCCTTCCACATGACTGCTTCCCTGATGGCTATGATCTCCAGGAGTTTAAATGTAAGGTCAATAGACACCTCCTAACACACTAACTTGCTTCCATTCTTTCATACACTCTTCCCATCCTCCCAACTACCTACCACCCCCTTCTGACATTTCCTATATCTAACCACTCTTTCTATTTACCTTCCCCTATGTAGCCCCAAGCGCAATAGTGGCAGTGGAATGCCTTGACAACAGAATGACAACAGAACCATATATTGAAATGCAATGTAATGTGTTATGACCAGATTTAAACATGATTTTATTAAGTGTGGGTTGTTTGGATTTAATATAGATGGCCTCCAATATCTGAAGCTTCTTTTTACTGTGTATATGAGTGAGGATAATTGTATTGTTGACTAAAATCTGTCTGATATTACCCACATGGTTATGTTTTTCTGAGAAATGTTGTTTAATTGTACTCTGATCAGAAAGGTGACAGGTAAGTCTACGGGAGATGTTGGTTTTAGTAAAACCAATATATGTACTGGGTTATTTATTAGTACCAGAGATACAATCTCTGAACGGGCATGTAAATTGGTACACTACATTGGTTTTTTGTAGATAATTTAGTTTAGTGCTTGTAGGGTTATTAGAGACTATGAGATCAATTGTTTTGAATTTCTTATAATATATAATGAGTTTAATTTGATTATTAGTATCCACTGGTTTAACATTTCTACGTATTATGTTTTTGAGAGTTTTTTCATCTTGTTCATAATTATTATGTATTTGGTTGCAATAGTATAAGTTAATAGTGTTATGTTTATTTTGATGTACACCATTATTATTAATATTATGAATATTGTTAGAGCTATTGTTAACTTTGTTGAGATACATTTTAATTTGTTGATCAATAACGGAGTTAGGAAATCCGTTATTGACATGTGTTTGCTTAATATTGTGTAATTCTTTATAAAATATAGATTTGGAAGAAGATATCATTTGTGTGCATTGAATTAAGTTTTGTATAACAGCTAACTTATATCATTGGGGGCATTCACTATTATAATTAAGAAGACACGAGTTTATGCTAGTCTGTTTTGAACATAGATTTCATGTAGTATCTTTTTCTTTTTGTTTAGATTTTTATCATTTTTGTTATATAGTATCCCAGATTGTGATAATAGAAGGGCTGACAAGAAAGGTAGAATGTAGTAAGAACCTGGATGCAAATTTACTAAGATCTAGCAATTAAAGCACTTTCTATACAATTTAATATTAGTAAATTTCTATCTTTTTATTTAAAGTAGCATATACTAAAATGGAATTATAGGTAGCTCAATACACTGAGAAATACTAAATGATTTATATAAGGAGGAATTTACTTTATCATTTGTAATACTTCCCACAATAAATATATTTCTATCTTTTTATTTAAAGTAGCATATTCTAAAATGGAATTATGGGTAGCTCAATACACTGAGAAATACTAAATGATTTATATAAGTAGGAATTTACTTTATCATTTGTAACACTTCCCACAATAAATATATTGGAGAAACTTAAATGGGAAATTTAAATAAAGGATTACATGATGTTTTACTAAAGAACAAAATCACAGTATTTTTCCTGCATTCAGCAGCAAGGCCTCTGATTGGGAGATTGTGAGGAGCATAGAACCATCTCTTAATTGCTGTTGTTCCCAGATCCACCCTGACCTGGAGTAATAGCACCTGTTAGGGTCCCAGTTATAATAATTTGTGATAATAGAAGGGCTGACAAGAAAGGTAGAATGTAGTAAGAACCTGCAAATTTATATATATATGTATTTTTGAAATTGCATATTTAGGCCCAATCCCTCTTTTATGCAAGTTTCAATTTATTCATATCTGTCTGAATATTTTCATATCTCTAAGAAAACTCATAGTTAACATAAGGAAGAAACATTTGAGGTTTCTGGAACATGCAATGATGAAGAAGAGCCTGGAGAATTTAATACTCACAGGTCGGATAGAGGGAAAGAGAGACAGGAGAAAGCAACATGAGACCTACTTGATAGGCCTGAGCAAATGAATGGCAGAGCAGGGTTTGGGAGAGATATCAAGAGGAAGAATTTTTAGAGAGACAAGAGACAGAGCCAAGTGGAAGTCCATAACTGCCTACGTCCTGAAGGAACATGGCACATGAAGAAGAATATTTTTCTATTTAAATGCATTCATATCTTTCAGAATCTCTTCATATTTGTATATCTACACATCTCTTCGTCTATTTTCATTTGTATTGCTTTAATTTTATTGTCATGTTTAATTGTTCAATAAAATTCCACTGCCATCAATAAATCCTATTCCTTTCTTTCCTGCATTTCTAAGAGGCAGCTGTCCCGCCAATCAAATCTGTTCATAGAAGAAGCACCCATCAGCCAGTGAATGACTCAGCATCTTTGACACACTTTCATGTCCTTATTCCTTGTTACCTACCAGCAGTGAGCCACAATAACTAGCTGACATTATTAATAGTTAAGGATTATCTTGTCAAATCATTTGTATAGTCAGCTTCCAAAGATACTGTTAGTTAATTGTACTGGCAGCATAAGTGTGCTGCACTATGTACATAAATCACATAGGAAAGACAATACACACACATATATATATATATATATATATAAGTTACACTTAATAATATCAATAGAAACGCAGCTGACCGAGTTGAGAAAATATAAGAAAAATACCCATTACTCTAGATACACATACAGTAGTGTGCAAAAGTATTAGGACAAGAACTATTTTATCTTTTATGAGGCATCAAAATAACTGCGACAATTTACCAATCGCACCCAGTATATATACAGTACTGTGCAAAAGTATTAGGACAAGAACTATTTTATCTTTTATGAGGCATCAAAATAACTGCGACAATTTACCAATCGCACCCAGTATATATACAGTACTGTGCAAAAGTATTAGGACAAGAACTATTTTATCTTTTATGAGGCATCAAAATAATTGCGACAATTTACCAATCGCACCTAGTATATATACAGTACTGTGCAAAAGTATTAGGACAAGAACTATTTTATCTTTTATGAGGCATCAAAACAACTGCGACAATTTACCAATCGCACCTAGTATATATACAGTACTGTGCAAAAGTATTAGGACAAGAACTATTCTATCTTTATGAGGCATATTGACAGAAAATAAACAATTTAATTAAAGTAATTTTATTTGATTTACTCAACAAATGCTTTAACAAGAAAAAAATACTTGTTAGAAAATAAATTTAATATTTAGTATAACAGCCTTCATTCTGTCAGGCATTGACATCACAAGCTTTTTCAATGTATCTAATGGGATCTCATGCCAAGCAGCTTGTATTTGTTCCCAAGGTGTCTTCCAAAGTAATATTAGAGTTATCATATTCAAGGATAATAGAATAATTAGTAGTTTCAAAATAACTTGCTTAATAGAAAATATGTGTACTTGGATACTGGCAACTGTCAGAGAGAGTCCTCTTGGTTAAACTGTGGGGAAGGCCCCTCAATATAGCTTTTATAGTAGTTTATGCGCCAACAACTCAAAGCTCGGAAGACGAAATAGAATCTTTCTATTCAATACTGGAGAGTGCCAAGGCTCAGTGCAAAAGCCAAGAAGTTAGGATAATAATGGGGGACTTAAATGCAAAGGTAGGTAAAGATAGAGAAGGAGACACGAATGGCAACTTTGGACTAGGAGAGCGCAACAAAAGAGGAGAAAAATGGATCCAATGGTGCTCAGCCAATGACCAGGTCATTACTAACACCTGGTTCCAAGAACACCCACGACGTTTATTGACATGGAGAAGTCCTGGAGGCGACACGAGGAACCAAATAGATTATATAACTATAAACAAGAGATTCAGGAATGCAGTAGTCCAATGCAAAACATACCCAGGTGCCAACTGTGCATCTGCAAACTAAAAGTGAAACTCCGAAGACTGAAGAAGCCCAGTATACCACCAAGGCTGCAATACGACACGCTAGAGGACGACCTCACCCTGCAGAAAGAATACAATAACAGCATGAGAAAGAAATATGAGGAAGAAATTGGAAAAGGGTACTCAAAATGGGATTCACTAAAAGAAGTGATGGTGACCTCAGCGAACAACATAGCCCCAAAGAAAATCAGACGCAGAAGAAAAAAACGAGTGGATGACCAAAGAGATCCTCCACATGATGCAAAGGAGACAAAAAATAATGCCAAGACACGGAGCAGAGTCCAAAAAACTTCACAGGGAGATAAGGAACAAATGCAGACAAGCCAAAGAGGAATGGCTCAACAACAAATGCGCAGAAGTAGAGAGACTGAGCAGGAACAACAAGGCAGAGATGCATAAAGAGATAAGAGAACTGACAGGACAAAAAACCTGCTCCTCAACAGGATGCATAAAATCCAAGGAAGGGACAATCATATTAGAGAAAGAGGAAATACTCCAGTGATGGGAAGAATATATAAAGGATCTCTTTTGCGACAAGAGAGAACAACCGAGAATACACAAGGAGATGGATGGACTGGAAATACTAAAATCCAAAGTGGAAGCTGCAATGGCCAAAATGAACAGAAACAAAGCACCTGGTCTAGATGGCATAGTGATAGAGCTGCTGACAGCCTTAGAAGAATATGGCATAGAAATGATTACCGACATAATAAACGAAATTTATAGCAGCGGAATAATACCAGATGACTTATGCAAGTCGATATTTATAGCGCTGCCGAAGAAACCTGGTGCAAACAAGTGCGAACTACACAGAACTATCAGCTTAATGAGTCACATTCCAAAACTGATGGTCAGAATCCTGATGAATAGAGCGAGAAGCAGAATCAGGCCAGAGATAGGGCAGGAACACTGCAGGTTCGTCAAGGACACTGGAACAAGGAATGCCATATTCATGATTAGGATGCTCTCTGAAAGGGCATTACAAATGAAGAAAGACTTGTACCTATGCGTCATTGATTACGCAAAGGCATTCGACAAAATACGACACAAAGAATTGATGGAAATGCTAGGCAACCTCGACATTTTCGGCAAAGACATAAGAATAATCAAGAATCTCTACTGGAAGCAAACGGCCTGCATACGGACAGGTAACAACCTCAGTAGATTCACAAAGATAGAAAAAGGCGTAAGACAAGGATGTGTCTTTTCACCGGATTTGTTCAACCTACACAGTGAGAATATTTTGAGGACCCTAGATGACACACCAGGATTTGTTATTGGAAGCCACAACCTGAACAACATAAGGTATGCGGACGATACAGTGCTGATTGCGGACACGGAAAGGAAAATACAAGACCCCATACAGAAAGTAGCAGTGGAGATTGATAAGAAGGGACTACAAATAAACTTTAAGAAAACTGAGTGCATGGTCATCAGCAAAAGATACAACCGAAAATGCCAAATACAGGTGGGGGATAACAGAATCAAACAAGTACAAGAATTTAAGTACCTAGGAAGTGTTCTAACAGAAGATGGAAAGTGTGACACGGAGATCTGAAGGTGAATTGGCATGGCAAAGGATGCGTTCCAGAAGATGAGCAAGATACTAACACACAGGAAAATCTCAATAGAAATGAAGAAAAGAGTGCTAGACTGCTATGTGATGTCAGTTCTTCAATACGGCAGTGAATGCTGGACAATATCATCAAAAATGAGGACAAAACTGGAAGCGGCCGAAATGTGGTTCTACAGAAGGATGCTACGGATATCATGGACTGAGCATACAAGCAACAACGAGGTGTTAGAAAGAATGGCAACAAAAAGGAAATTGATGCTGAGCATCAGGAAGAGACAACTGAAGTTCCTGGGACATGCAATGAGGAAAGAGAGCCTGGAGAACCTGATACTGACTGGTCAGATAGAAGGAAGGAGAGACAGAGGAAGACAGCGGATAACATATTTGAGGGTCTGGTCAGGTGGATGACGGAACGGGGGTTGCCAATAGCAACAGGAGCAAACATACTAAAAGCCACAAGGGATAGGAAGACGTGGAGAACCATAATCGCCTACGTCCTGAAGGGACAGGGCACATAGAAGAAGAAGAAGAAATATAACTTCTTTTTAATACATTTCTTTTACACCTAGTTTTAAATAATTAATATGTATTAGCAATTTACCTGGCTTACTTGGGGTGAAATGATTATAAAAAAAATAAAGACATATACAGTACTGTGCAAAAGTATTAGGACAAGAACTATTTTATCTTTTATGAGGCATATTGACAGAAAATAAACAATTTAATTCAAGTAATTTTATTTGATTTACTCAAATGCTTTAACAAGAAAAAATATACTTGTTACAAAATAAATTTAATATTTAGTATAATAGCCTTTCGCTTTGATCACAGCCTTCATTCCGTTAGGAATTGACATCACAAGCTTCTTCAATGTATTTAATGGTATCACCTGCCAAACAGCTTGTATTTGTTCCCAAAGTGTGTCTTGCAAAGTAACATTAGATTTATCCCTTTAAGAGTGGGGAATAAGAAAAAAGTCTTTGATATTCAAGGATAATAGAATAATGTGCTGTTTCAAAATAACTTGTTTAATAGAAAATAAGAAAAATTAATAGTAAAGTTTTGAAATTTGCTTGAAGCATTGTGTAAAATAGTTATATGTGTTATGTCTTGAAGGCTGTTCCAATGTGTTGAGTAAAATAAAGGAAGGTAAAGTTTTTGGGCATTAACTATTTATTAAATATTTCAAGATCAAAATCTCATCTTCAGAATAGCAGAGAAGTTTTTGTATATCCGGGTATCTTCATGGCCTCTCAAAGAATGACTGTTCCTGGCTGTCTGCTGATGCTGTATGTGTGTGTGCGTGTGCGTGTGCGTGTGCGTGTGTGTGTGTATGTGTGTATTCTAGCTGCTGTATGTGTGTGTGTATGTGTGTGTGTGTGTATTCTAGTTGGGTCCTTTATGATCTGATGATATCAGTCTGCTTGTATGTGTGGTTTATCTTTGTGTGATCTGATCATTCCCTTGACTCTTTGACTGGGCTGAAGAGTATCAGTTTCATTACTGTTGTTTTATCTATCTGGTTTATCTGGTTGTGTGTGCGTGTCCGTGTCCATGACCATGTCATATGTGCGTGTCTATGTGCATGTGGTTCTTGTAATTTATTCTACCTTATTTTGTATGTATGTGCGTGTGTGTGTGTGCTTTCCGGTGTGCAGTATGTTATAGGCACCTCCACTACTTTGCCGGCCAGGGGGGAATAACATATTGTAAAATTATTTGTTCATTTATCATTATTTTTAATATATTAATGAAATATTAGAGGTTCCTAGATGTGTGCATGTGTTCAGTGTATGCATTTATACATTAACACGACACACTCACACACACACGCACATATATATATATATATATATATATATATATATGCATACTCATATACACACACATACACATACACACACACATTGAGGCATGAGTTGTGTATGTGTGTTTGTGGTACGTATGTTTTTATGTGTGCGTTAAACTGTGATATCATGCCTATGTGTATGAGCTTTATTGCTGTGGTCAGTGTGCATCATGTGCGTGTTAGTATTGTCTATTCTGTTATGTAGTCTAGATTAAACTCTTGTTGATTGTTGATCTATGGGTGTAATTTAGTTATTATTAGGGACTTTTTTATGTGCAGTTTCTCTAAGTTCTGCTCTCTAGCCTGGATGTTGACGATTATGTTCTTGTTAGTATTTTTGCATTTTCTTAAATGTTTATGGAAAGATGATGCTTTTCCATGTGTATGTGTTCTTTTATCCTAGGATAAGCATCATCTTTCCATAAACATTTAAAAAATGCAAAAATATGTATAAAAAATAAATGTATTAAAACATGTATAAATGCATACACTAAACACATGCACACATCTAGATACCTGTAATATTTCATTAACATATTAAAAATAATAATAAATGAATAAATAATTTTACACTATGTTATTTCCCTCCCCCCCCCGGCAAAATAGTGGAGGTGCCTATAACACACTGCACACCGGAAAGCACACACACACATGCACATACAAAATAAAGTTGAATGAATTACAATAACTAAGCGCACATATTGCCCCCCCCGGCAAAGTAGTGGAGGTGCCTATAACACACCGCCCAGCGGAAAGCACATGCACACACACACACATAAATACAAAATAAGGTAGAATAAATTACAAGAACCACATGCACATAGACACACACATATGACACGGTCACGGACACGCACACATGACCAGATAAACCAGATAGATAAAACAACAGTAATGAAACTGATATTCTTCAGCCCGGTCAAAGAGTCAAGGGAACAATCAGATCACACAAAGATAAACCACACATACAAGCAGACTGATATCATCAGACCATAAAGGCTTCAACTAGAATACACACACGTACACACACACACACACAGCAGCTAGAATACACACACATACACACACACACACACGCACACTCACACACACGCACACACACATACACACACACACACACACACACGTACACACACATACAGCAGCACCAGACAGCCAGGAACAGCCACTCTTTGAGAGGCCATGAAGATACCGGGACAGACAGAAGCTTCTCTGCCATTCTGAAGATGAGATTTTGATCTCAAAATATTAATGTTTAATAAATAGGTAATACCCAAACACTTCTTTACCTTCCTTTATTTTGCTCAACACATTGTGACAGTCTTCAAGACATAACCCATATAAGAAGAATTAAATATAACTTCTTTTTAATACATTTCTTTTACACCTAGTTTTAAATAATCAAGATTTATTAGCAATTTACTTGGCTTTTCACCTTGTATTTAAATTTCAGTGAGGTTTTTAGGAAAATCACCCCTTTCCTAATACTTTTACACCCTACCGGTAGTGTGCAAAAGTGTTAGGACAAGGGTGATTTTAAACTTTATTTTGATGCCTCATAAAAGAGAAAATAGTTCTTGTTCTAATACTTTTGCACAGTACTGTATATTTGTATGAGTATGTGTTGTTAAAAACGACTGACAAGAAAGATTTTATTTATTTTTGATTTAATTTTCCTGTATTCTAATATGTTTCTTATTTGCTAGAGATAAAAATGTAAGAATGTTCCATTTTCTTTTAACAACAGACAGAAACTTATGTGATGTTCATTTGCATCTGTCACATGATACCTTTTAAAGAACGCTCCTTTTCAAAAACAGAATAAATTACGTCACAGTCAAAGCATGAGGATAAAATAGCAACATCAGAAAAATAACATTATTGAAAATGGCCAGTGAAGTGGCTGAAAGCGTTTGGAAAATAAAAAATTATGGAACATTTTTATATTCTTTATGTCCAGCAAAATGGAAACATATAAGAATACTGGAAAAATTAAGCTGAAAAATAATAAAATCTTCCTTGTTGGTCATTTTTAACGAAACATATTCATATTCATAATAGTAAATGTTTACTATAAAAATGCTATGTAGACGACTTTACTGTAGTAAATGTAGCATAATTTTTGTTTTATTTTTATTTTTCTTATTTGTTTTTAAAGGAACGTTCTTTAAAATAATCACGTGATGCGTGCGACTGGCCCTTAAGTGTGCATCTGTCAATTTTTTTAAAAATTTTAAAACACTATTTCTACAGTTAAATAATGTAAGGTTGATGTTAGGAGAAAATTGTTTAATATATAGGGTGTCTCTTATAGCGAGATGAAATCTTAAAAATAGGCAGACACTCATGGGATGTCCAGTCATGTGGGTCATGTGAAAGTTTTAAAAAATACTTCTTTAAAAAAAAAAATAATAATTAAAAATTAAAAACACAAAAATTATGTTACAGTCAAAGCATGAGGATAAAATAACAACATCAGAAAAATAACATCATTGAAAGTGACCAGTGAAGTGGCTGAAAGCGTTTGGAAAGTAAAAAATTATGGAACATTTTTACATTCTTTATTTCCAGCAAAAAGAAAACATAAGAATATTGGAAAAATTAAACTGAAAATTAATAAAATTTTTCTTGTTAGTCATTTTTTAATGAAGCATGTTTAAAAGAAAGATTGCTACCCAAATATACAATAATATGCACACACACATGCACACATACATACATACATACATATATATATATATATATATATAAAGTTGGGGAGATAACCAGATTAGCTACTATAGTTTTGACATATTTGGTTTTTCCAGGCAATTTGTTTTGTTGAACCCATGCTAATGTAAGTGGCTGATTTTTCTTACCTATATACCATACTTATTTACAATTCTAATTCTAACCTACACATTCCAGCCCCTTTACTTATGAGGTCGTACAAAATCTAATTTAAAAAACCTAAAATCCATCCGAGTGTTAAAAATTATTGTTTACCCATTTAAATATACGGCCCCAACATGTATTTTTTTTTTTAATCGTGTCACTCCAAGCAAGGCATTCCACTGCCACTATAGCGCAGGGGGTTACATAGAGGGATTGGGTATAGGAAATGTCAGAAGGAGGGTGATAGACAACTTAGGCTGTACATAGGGAGAGAGTTGGAGAGAGTGGGTGTGAGTTAGTATGTTAGGAGGTATCTATTGACCTTACATTTGAACTCCTGGAGGTTGTAGACGTCGGGGAAGCAAGTATGCGGTAGGGAATTCCACAGGCGGGAAGTGCGAGGAAAGAAGCTGTTGGAGTAGAAATTGGGTTACATTCATAGGTTTCACTGTAAAAGGGTGGGACCTAGTTGCCAATCAAGTATCTCATGCAAATTCACATCTGGGGGGCACCAGTGATTTAAGTTTGTCAGAGCAGAAACTATGAAAGTATTTATAGAAGAGGCACAGGGAAGCCACCTCACGCCCGTGAGAGAGATACTGCAGGCAGTCAGCCAAGTTGGTATCAATCACATTACAGATTATTTGCTGTATTTTGTCAAGAACCCTGAGGAGAATAGAAGGGGCACCCGACCAGATGTGGCAGCAGTACTCAATACACGGGCGGATGGTGGATTTATATAATTGCAGGATAGATTCAGGCGGAAAGAATTTCCGGGCCCTGCACAGAGAGCCGACTTTCATAGCTGCGGATTTAGCAATGGATTCGACGTAGTCATTCCACTTGAAGTCTGCTGAGAGTGTCAGGCCAAGCAGGCGTAGTGATTTACTCTCTGGGAGGCAAGCCTGTTCCATACTAATGGGTGGGACAATGTTCCATTTATAACATATGCTCCAATATAACTCATAAATCAAAAATTATTTTGTAGCTATAGGGAGATGGTTAATTTTTCTTTGACTTGATCTTGTGTCAGACTTAACTGAACTCCCTACAGCTTACAAGTTTTATCAAGAATTATCATCATCAGAATTATCAGAAGGTTTTCATTGTTATAAGAAGGTTTCTTGTTGGCAGGTTGAAATATGTGGAATTGTGTGGAATAGGGTAAAAATAAAATATACATTTTTCATGTTAAAATAGAAATTTATTAAAATGAAAAAATAACATGAGTTGTAGAAGTTAATGTGCAATTAGAAACATTATTAAGAAGTTAAGGGTAGAGTTCGTGTTCAGTGATAAAGTTATTGGCATCAAGAAAAGTAGAAAATGTTTGTAGTAGTAATTGTTGAAAGAGATAAGGAGAAAGAGAACAAGGTGTGACCTGACCTTATCTCCGGGTTGATTTGAAGTTGAAGTTACATTTTAGTTGTTTTGTCTCGCAGCTCCCATCTGACTCAGTTGACCAGTCAGAGAATGTCCTTAAGTAATTAAATCTGGTCATGTGACTGGCTTCAACAAGCATTTTTGCTTTTAGATATGAAATAATGTCATTATGAATTTTCTGTTTTTAATCCAATCGGGATTCAGGATTTGCCTTTCGCACTGACTTGAATCCACTTTTGCGGGTGTTCAATTTTACTTTGGGTTTTTCCTAAATGTTTTTAGTTCTTAATTTCTTATCCCTACAATTTTACTGAAATACATGACCCACAAAATACTTATTTGGTTTCCTTCTTAATTACAATATACCTTAGTATACTATAATTATTTAATTTGAATTCTAACCTACACATTCCAGTCCCTTTACTTATGTAGTAGTATAAAATCAAATTAAAAAAAAATCCCATCTGTTGTTAAAAATTAACTTCTCCACCTACTCCTTCTACTAATGACCCTTCAGTTTCTAAATAATCATGAATTCATCTTATATTTTCTAAATAAATCATTTTCACAATTTATTTTAAACTATTACCCGAACAAGAACAGTATTGCATCAAAACATGAAAATTATTCTGTAGTGATACAATGCTTTGATAAATGATTGCAATAAAAGAATTACAATATATATATATAATCATATCACCCCAACCAAGGCAAAACTGCCACCAGTGTGCAAGGGGTTACAAAGAAAGACAAAACAGGGTACAGGCAATGCTAAGGAAAGGATGGGAGTTTGATAAAATTTGGGGACGTGTATGGGATTTATGGCGGATAGAAGATGCCAACTTACATTGCATTTAAACTTTTGGAGATTGTATCTATCAGGGAAGCAAGTATATGGAAGGGAGTTCCACAGGCAGAAATGCAAGAAAAAAAACTGTCAGAGTAGTTAAGATTACATTTGACTATTTTTATGGTAAAAAAGTGGGACTTTGATGCCAATCTAGTAGTGGAAGTATATGGAAGGGAGTTCCACAGGCAGAAATATAGTTATGGTTACATTTGACTATTTTTATGGTAAAAGAGGGGTACTTTGGTGTCAATCTAGTAGTGCAAGTAAATTCATTTGGTCAGGGCACCAGGAAAAGAAGCTCATCAAAGCAGAAGTCATGAAAATATTCATAGAAAAGACAGAAGGAAACTATATCTTGTCAGTGAGACAATGACTGCAGGCAAACTGTCAAGTCAGGATCAACCACATTGCAGATTCTCTTTTGGAATTTGTCAAGAACCTCAAGAGGAATAGATGAAGCACCCAACCAGATATTGCAACAGTATTCAATTCACAGACAAATTGTAGATTTATAAATTTGCAACTGCGTGACCCAAAAATTCCTAGTGATAGATGCAGCTATAGATTTGATATAGTCATTCCACTTGAGGTTGGTTAAGAGAGTGATGCCAAGTAGGTGCAGTGTGTTGTTTACTAGGTGACTAGTGTCATTCATACTTATGGTAGGTAGGAATTTTTCTCTACAAATTTAAAGAAGAACAGCTGCATTTTGGAAGTATTAAAATTTACAAACCATTTCCTACCCCATTCCAACACAGATTGGAAGTATATTTCAAGAGCAGCAGCCATGTTTACTGTCAACCTTTGCAAATTTATTATTGAGACTGAAATAAAAACGGGGTATCATCTGCATAGATACCTATTTGGAAACTGATTACATCAGGAATATTGTTGATTAAAATCAGAACTTGAGTGACTGAAAAGTAACTCCTCATTTTGAAATACTTATAAATTATTTATTAGCTATAGTTTTTACAAGAAATGGAAATGAGAAGTAAAGGTTTAGCATGAGGTTTTATTTAAAATTTGTTATTGGCACCAGATTTTGCTACCGAGTTTTTGAGGCGTCCAGGAATCATGTCAAGTGATTTCACCAGGAACTCTTATGGTATGGAAGACACAACTTCTTGTATTCACCCTTTAATTTGTTCCAAAGTCTCAGTTTGGTAAAACATACTTGCTCCAATAACCAACTTCAAAGCAAAAAGCTACTGAGTATTAAGTCAGGACTCCTGACTAGCCATATAAAATAGAGAGTTACTTTTTAAACATTCTGCATATTGCTGCATATTCAAAAGAATAATAAAACTTTAAACAAGAAATAAAACAATCAGTAGTGTATCCCAAAATGTTTTTTTGTTTCATGAAATACAAGGGCTAAAAAGAAAACCTAAAACAAAAAAAATTATACATATTTTGTGGAGTAGTTTTTGCACTGAAGTTAATATCAGCTAACTGCGGACTAATATCAACTGCCTTAGTCCAACTATGTCCAAACTTAAACTAACTAATAGTTCTACTGAACTCCAATATAACTCTAAAGAACTCTCTAGAACTTCTAAAAACTCCTAAGAACTTCCCAAGAACTTCTCGAGTTAACTTCCTGTTAACTCTAATTAATATAGAAGGGAAAGTCCATTATCTGAGGAATAGGTGTGTTTCACCATAACAATATACTATGTCAAGAATCTCAAGATGAATAGCAGGAGCACCCAACCAGATATTTCAACAGTATTCAATACACAGAGAAATGGTAGATTTATAAATGTGCAAAATGGACTCTGACAAGAAAAAAACTTTCTAGCTCAACAGAGTGACCCAAAATTCCTAGTGATAAATGCAGCTATAGATTTGATGTAGTCTTTCCACTTGAGGTTGGTTGAGAGATTGAGGCCAAGTAGGTGCAGTGTGTTGTTTTCTAGGAGACTAGTGTCATCCATACTTATGGTAGCTTAGAGCTTTTCTATATAACTGTCAAAGAAGATCAGCTTCATTTTGGAAGTATTAAAATTTATGAGCCATTTCTTTTTAAAAGACACTGCATATTCAAAGGAATAATAAAACTTTAGACAAGAAATAAAACAATCATTAGTGCATCCCCAAAAGTATTTTACTGTTTCATGAAATACAAAGGCTAAAAAGAAAACCTGAAACAAAAAAATGATATATATATACGCATAACTCAACTATATTCTGTAAAAAATGGTTTAATTTCTATTTTTGTCTTCAGAAATTTAATTAAATCAACTTTACAGTGTTAGCTGCTTGTGGTAAGTCAACCGGGATTCAGTCCATTTTTCAGTCTGTTTTTCTATAATTTTTGGAAATTATTTTTTTTTTCGTTTTTTATTTGTCTTTGATTATTTTTTTTTGTCACTTAGTTTGTGTAAATTATTTTGCAATTCAAGGTTATTTTTGACTCATACTAAGTTAAAACTTTGTAAACCTCAGTCACTTTTTTTCTTTCTTTTTTTTTAATTAGAGTAGATAGTTCCTACTATCGCCCGGTCTCACACTCCACCCCCTTCTTTTGAATGAGTTTAGAGGTGATTGCCTTGTTTCTTGTTTAGGAAGGGGTTCCCGGTTCATCCCCCTTCTCTGGTCTTAGTGTTAGTTCAGCTGGAAGCTCTTTGCAGTTACGGAGTATGGTGGCAACGTCTTTACATTCTGAGAGTACCGGGTTGGCAGTTTCCTGGTTGCTGCTTCCGACTGGTAGTTAGGAGCCCAAACTCTTGCGTAGCGTCTTGAGAGGCTGCTCTGATCAACAGTTGAATAATACCGGGGTTCTTGTAGTGCCATATCACGCATGGACGGGCATCCCTGCATGAACGTTCGGTGGGCAACCCCAAGACCACATTATGTTGTAGAACGCGCCAGTCTCCATCCTTCACAAGTTGCAAATGATTGACCGACTGATTCTATTCTAAAACCTCTCTTTAACTGAATCACTATGGAAAAAAGCAAACATAATAGCAAAACTAAACCAGCTCATTTGAAAACGCCCAAACCTGTCTACATCTCTTTCACTAACATACGCGGCATCCGCACCAACTTCCTCAGCGTAGATTCATTCCTCCATAATAACTCACCTGATATATTAGCCCTATGTGAAACTAATCTTAACCCTTCTATCCCCTCATCTGAGTTCTACATTCCTGGCTACCTTCCCCTCTTCAGGAAAGACTCCAATATTCATATGCATGGGCTTGGTGTCTATGTCAGCGAACACCTTCCCTTAGCTAGGGTGTCATCTTTTGAATCCCCAGATCATTCTTTCATGTGCTTCCGCCTCTCACTTCTCAGCTCGATCAGCTATCTCTTCTTTCTCTACTGCTCTCCTTCCTCCCCTGACTGTTCGTTACTTGACATCATTTCTGACAATATCGACAAAGCCATTTCTTCCCATCCCTCTGCCCATGTATTCATGTTTGGTGACTTTAATGCCCACCACACCAAGTGGCTGAAGAACGCTGTCACTGACCCTGCTGGTGTCCACACCACAAACTTTTCAATCACCCAATCCCTTACGCAAGTAGTGGACTTCCCCATGCGTTTCTCCGACAACCCTAACGAAAGGGACTCACTTCTAGACCTCTGCTTCACTTCCATCCCAGACTCTTTCACTACCAGACAACTCTGCCCACTCGGAAACTCTGACCACACTGTAGTGTCCGTCAATATTTCACTCCACTCCCGCCCGACCCATGAAACCTAGACAAGTAGAATATCCTACTGCTATCAAAGAGCAGACTGGGATTCATTCTGAGACTTCCTCTGTGACATCCCTTGGAACAACGTCTTTAGTCTTCCCATCGAAAAATGTGCATCCGAGGTCTCCTCCTGGGTTAAGGCTGGCATCGATGCCTTCATCCCTGCTAGGAAATTCCAGCTTAAATCTCATTTGTCTCCATGTTTCTCACCCGCTTGCTCAGCTGCCATTGCCGGAATCATTTCTTCCGACTCTATCGTAACTACGCGTCGGACCAAAACAGGCGCCTTTTCACTTCAGCTCGTAATAAGTGTAAAAGGATACTTAATGAAGCTAAGATGTTGTTTGCTGCCAGAATGAAGCAACGCACAGCATGCTCTAAATTCAGCTCTAAAGACTACTGGCGACTCTGTAAAAGAGTACTTAACAAGAGCAAGTCCACAATACCCTAGCTAATCAACAAATTTGAGGTACTCACCTTCCCAGCAGATAAGGCTGAATGCTTTGCTCGCAGGTTCTCGAACAATTCGAGTCTGGACTCATCTGGAGTTTTTACACCCGACTTCTCACCTAGAACCGAGGCACAACTGAATGATGTCCACATTACACCTTCACTTATCTCTAAGATAATCTTAAAACTTGACCCTCACAAAGCGAGCGGTGGTGACGGAATCCCAACCATAGTCTTAAAGAAATGTGCCCCTGAACTCTCCTCTGTCCTTTCTAAGCTCTACAACCTCTGCCTATCTGCTTCCTGCTTTCCTGCCTGTTGGAAATCTTCCTCTGTAGTTCCTATATTTAAAAACACTGGAGAACCCTCTGACCCTGCAAATTACCGCCCTATCAGCCTTCTTCCGATCTTTGGCAAAGTGTTCGAAGCCATTATCAATGCCGAGGTGGTTCAGCATCTCACAGCACACAGGATCCTCTCGGACAAGCAATATGGTTTCCGCTTCACCAGGTCTACTGCTGATATACTAACGACCATCACCGAGTACATATACCAGGCATTCAACACGAATGGCGAAGCCCAAACCGTTGCATTGGATATATCTAAGGCGTTCGACAGAGTTTGGCATGCTGGCCTTCTATGTAAACTGTGGAGCTATGGTATAGCTGGACATTTGTTTGAACTAATCCAGTCATTCCTCTCTGATCTCCCTGATTCCCTAAGAGCCCAAATAGGTTTGTACGCCGATGACACCACTGTTTACTCTCGTCTCCTACTAAAATCTCGTGTAGGCGTCAAAGCTAACCTCACAGCTGAGATTGAAAAAGACCTCCAATCCATTATGGACTGGCGTAAGAAATGGCTAGTAAATTTTAATGCTTCTAAAACAAAGCTACTCTCAATTAACCATCATCGACAATCTCACCTACCTCCCATTAGCATGGATCAGTCTTGCTTCCCAGAGAGTAAAACAATACGCCTCCTTGGTCTCACACTTTCAGCGGACCTCAAATGGAATGACTATATCGAATCCATTGCTAAATCCGCTGCTATGAAAGTCGGTTCTCTGTGTAGGGCCCGGAGGTTTTTTCCGACTAAATCTATCCTGCACATTTATAAATCTACCATCCGCCCGTGCATTGAATACTGCTGCCATATCTGGTCGGGTGCCCCTGCTGTTCTCCTCGGGCTTCTCGATAAGGTTCAGAGGAGGGTCTGTAATGTGATAGATACCGACTTGGCAGAGTGCCTGCAGTCTCTCTCCCACCAGCGCGACGTGGCTTCCCTGTGTCACTTCTATAAATACTTTCACAGCTTCTGCTCCGATGAACTTAGATCACTGGTACCCCCTAGGTTCGAATTTGAATGAGATATTAGATTAGCAACTAGATCCCACCCTTTTACAGTGAAACCGATAAAATGCAGCCGTTACTTCTACTCCAACAGTTTCTTTCCTCGCACTTCCCAACTGTGAAATTCTCTTCCACACGATTGCTTCCCCGACGGCTACAATCTCCAGGAGTTTAAATGTAAGGTCAGTAGACACCTCCTAACACACTAAGCTGCTCCTATTCTATCAAACACTCTTCCCATCTACCCAACCCTCATCCTCGCTATCCTTACTCATCTGTCACCTTCCTCCTGACATTTCCTATGTCTAACCACTCCTTCTCTTTACCTTCCCCTATGTAGCCCCATGCGCAATAGTGGCAGTGGAATGCCTTGCTTGGGGTGAGATGATTAAAAAAAAAAAAAAAACTTATTATCTTGCTTGGGTAAATACACAACTATTTCCTGTATTATAATAAAGACTATTTGTATTAATCATATAAATTCAGTGAATACTTGTATTTTATAAATATTGTCATCATACAGAATTACAATTATAAAGACTCATCGGCAGTTTTGAAAATCTCCAACTGATAATAATATACAGGGTGATTGAAAAGTAACTCCCCATTTTAATATGCTTTATATTTATTTCTTAACTATAATTTTTACAAGAAATCAATATCAGATGAAAACTTTTAGTAGAATTTTTTTTAATCTGATATGAGCACCCAAGAATTGTGTCAACTGATTTCACTAGGAACTCTTTTGGTATAGAAGACATAACTTCTTGCATACACCTTTCAAGTTCTTCCAAAGTCTTGGTTTCATATAATAGACTTACTTCTTTAATCAACCCCAAAGAAAAATGTCACAAGGTGTTAAGTTCAAGTTCCTGGATTGCCTCTTATACATGAAATATCAAATTACTTTTCAATCATCCTGTTCACTAAAATAAGGTCCCCATTCATTAAAATAAGGTTTATTTATAGAGTAGTAATTTCTTGAAACATATATTTTGGAATATTGACTTGGAATGACAAATTGGGGAGCCGAATTCAAATTCTAGTTGAATTCCTTGCATTCACTTATGCATAAATACCCTTGGGAAAAGTATTAATCCATCTCTTCCCTCCAGTTATGGGTTAAATAATAGAACATATTGGGTTCTATAGCCTTGGCTGGCAACTAGTCTACCACAAAAAGTAATGGCAACCAACTGCAGGATAACCATCTGCCCAGTCAGTCATGTCTCGAAAGAGACATGATCGCCTAAGCGTGTATCACATATGGCACTTAACTGACTGGATGTGCATTATGATGCACTGAATATCAACTCAGAATGAGAGATGGGGGTGCTGAGTTCGAATTCCAGTTGAATTCCTTGTTTTCACTTATACATAAATACCCTTGGGAAAGGTATTAATCCGTCTCTTCCCTCTAGTTATGGGTTATATAACAGAACAGATTTGGTTCTATAGCCTTGGCTGGCAACCAGCCTACAACAGAAAGCAATGGCAACCTACTGTGGGATAATCTTCTGCCCAGTCAGTTATGTCTCTTTTGAGACATGATCACTCAAAGCATGTATAGCACTTAACTGACTGACTGAATGACTAGATTGGCAAAAAAGTTTCATCAATTTACAATTGAATTGTTTATATACAACCATACTTTGTATACTGACAGTTTCTTTTCTCACACTTCTCTTTTGTAGAACTCTCTTCAGGCTTCTTTGTTTCCAGTCAACTTTGATCTTGAAAAACTTAATTCCAGCGTCACTCATCATATTCTATCTTCTTGATTTCTCTTCTTTTATTGTTCACACTCCTTAATCATGTTTTTCTTTATTCTTTTACACTCAGTAACTACTTTTGTCATAATGGCATTACTGTCTTGCTTGGGGGTGCAAAAGAAATAGAAAAAAAAATCCATGTGCCAATGCTAAATTCAATCGCAGATCTAGTGTGAACAGTACAGCAGGCAATGTAAAAAAAAAAAAATGGGGTCAGAAATCTAACCTTTCCCTTGCTATAACAAAAACACACTTTTTCTTATCAGGCTCAAAAATAGTGCTTTCTTTCTCAAAGCTCAAAAAATCCGTCTCCTGGTAAGTAGAAAGCAATGACCTATATTCAGTCAGTTAAGTGTCATTGAGCGATCATGTCTCTTTCAAGACATGACTGACTGGGCATAAGTTTATTCGGCAGTAGGTTGCCATTACTTTCTGCAGTAGACTGGTCGCCAGCCAAAGCTATAGAACCCAATCTGTCCTGTTATTTAACCCATAACTGGAAGGAAGAGACAGATTAATACCTTTCCCAAGGGTATTTGCACATAAATGAATGCAATGAACTCAACTGGAATTCGAACTCGGCTCCTCGATTTCTCATTCCAAGTCAATATCCACTGCACCACTATATTCACTGAGCAATTTTTTTAACTGGCCATGTCAGACAGGGGCAGAAAAAAAATAGCATAGCTTCTCTTTTTGTGCCATCAATTTTCTGTAATTTTCTTTGGCAGACCATGCAGAAAACAGAAACCTTTTTTCAAGGTAGGTGATTTTTTCTTTTGTTATAGGGTGAAATGATTACAATCAAGTAATTCTTGCAAAAACTTAACGAGTTTCAGAATCTTTTACCCAAAAATCTTTTTTTAAGATTTACAAAAATGTCATTTATTCACTTTGTCATTGCATAACGGAAGAAAAAAATTAGTAAAAATGGGAGAAGAGAACCATTCTGCCTGGACTCGCTCTTGGGCATCATCAGATATATATATATATATATATATATGTATAGATATATATATATATATATGTCAGATATATATATATATATATGTCAGATATATATATATATATATGTCAGATATATATATATATATATATATATATATATATATATATATATATATATATATATATATATATATTATATATATATATATATAGATATATATATATATATATGTCAGATATATATATATATATATATATATATATGTATAGATATACAACAAATTTTTAAAACCTTTGGTCAGAGATGACACTTGACAAATACTGAAGAGTGGTTTATCTGAAATATTTTTTATTCTTTCATACTAGAATTTGCCTAATACAATTGCATCTTAATGGCTTTACTGCCTTACTTGGTGTGAAGTGATAAAAAAAGAACTACTTATACTATTCAAGAAAGTAGAAACTGAGAATAGTTAATGCAGCTATTTATGTTGTTATAGATAAGACTATGCATGGGTGCATGGCTGAGTGGTTAGAACATTCACTTTCTGACAATGAGGCCTGGGTTCAAATCTCACCATTTGTCAGGAAGGTGACTTCTTGACGTTATTGGTCTGGAGTAGGTAATTCCAGCATGTGGCACCATTGAAAAATGCCTGGTAACCTAGCAAGAAGTCACAAGTCATTGTGACTGAAGGTTTGTGCATCCTGGCCTTCTTTTTGAGCAGACTGTTGTTCACACCAGCTGACCCTCTCTCTCCTCGAAACTGTAACTAAGTTCTACTCAGCATAGTTGTAGTATAAACCACAGGTGGGCTCCATGAGTGTTGAACAAACACAAATGTGCCTGAGCCGGGGTCTGCAATGGGGATTGGCTAGCTGCCCTAGTAGAGAGACATCTGTGGATACAAGTGGCCCACAATACATTATTATTATTATTATTTTTATTATTATTATTATTATTATTATTGTTGTTCCTTTGATTTCTGTTTTGTACTTATTTCCGTTCCAAACAGAGAAATAAGGTCAGAAATAGCAGCATAACTGTTTACTATGAACATTTTTAAAGAAAGAAAATAAAATAAAAATATAGCAACCTAAGATCACTCATATTTTATTGAGATAATGTCCTCCATAAAGTATGACCTCTACTTCTGAGAACAATTTTTCCTAATTTAAGGCATTTAATGAGTCTATTAGAACCTTTTCCAATCAGACACACATGCATCTAACGAATATGCAGCTTACTCTTTTGTATTAACTTTTAATGATGCAGGAAGGGATTAGTTTTTATTTAGGGGTTCATCATATGCTTTAAAATGGGTGAAAACCAGGCCAATATGATCCATAATGTATCATGCCCTTCAGGATTGGATTGCCAAAGAAATATTAAATAGAAGTGTAACTGAAAGGGTATTGTGGCAATAAAAGAAGCATATTCATCTCCCTTCTCTGTTGTAACCATCCACTATAATAAAATAAATGTATTTCATATCTAAAACTGAATCAGTCAAATAAATAGAAGTGTTACTCAAAAGACATTGCGGCAATAAAACAAGCACATTCCATCTTTTTTCTTGCTTGTAACAATCCACTTTAATCATATAAACCTCTTTCATTGTTAAAGCTGACTTAGTCAAATAAATAGAAGTGTAACTGAAAGGACATTGTAGCTATAAAATAAGCACATCCCATTTTCCTTCTCACTTGTAACCATCCACTATAATCAAATAAACCACTTTCATTGCTAAGGCTGAATTAGTCAAATAAAACTTAATCTTAGAGACATCGTTATGTTCCAAACATTGAGTGTTAAATAGGAAATAAGAAAAATTAACCCTTGATTCTGTCAGTTAATTGCAATATGTGATACATTCTTGGGCATTCATGTTGTAATATAACAGTCTGGCCCACCCAAGAAAGGCTGATACAAGCCGTGTTGTTTCCGGTCGGTGAAAAGTAACGGATGTCACTTTGACCCTATTTCCGGCAGATGCGGAAATAACTCAGAGGCAAACAGACAGGTGACTCTGAGAATTACGTAGGCGTCGCGTGGGCGTCGTGTGATCAAGGCAAAGCCGGAAGAAACAAGTCCCGGTTTTGGAAGATATATAAAGACCGCGAAAACACAGATTCGCCAGTCAGAAGAAGTGAGAACAGAAGTAGCAGCAGAACCACAGAACACGAAGGAAGGCAGTTCACAGCTGCCCCCAATAGCATGCTGCTATTGCGGGGTACGCATTCATCAACCCTTGGAAGCGCGCTCTCACTCTCTGTTCACTAGGCTACACAGTCCATCGTTCATTAATAAAAATATCACTTGATATATTTTTATATACAGACGTGTTTGTTGTTTATTGATATACAACAATGTCTCTTTAAATGACTGACTAGGCAGAAGATTTTGACATAATACATTGCTATTACTTTCTGTGATAGACCAGTTGCCAATCAAGGCTATAGAACCAAAATTTTTCTTTTTGTTTAACCCATAGCTGGATGGAGAAGTGATATATTAATATGTTTCCCAAGGGTATTTATGTTCAAGTGGATGAAACAAATTCAACTGGAATCTGAACTCAGCTCACCAATTTCATATTCCTAGTTGATATTCATTATGCCACAACATATATCCCTTGATCAAACATATATAAATGTTTTCCATAAATTAAATAAGAGGGTTGAGCTGATACTTTTCACTGGCTTTACAACTCTTGACCACATTTGATAAGAAGGTATTTTTTATGGACTAACGCAAGAAGGGTATTGGTTTTAGTTTCTTCTCAAACGTTATACAAATTATCCAGTCCTAAAAAATCATTTTTCCCTTATAATTCCATAAGAGATAGGTAAATACAAGACATTTTTGGAAGTCATCTTGCTAAAATACAATTTGTTATAATTTCAGGATGGTCGTTTACATATAGCTGGCCACTCATATATGAGAATGTCTGTCTACCAGGGCAGCAGCTAATCCCTGATTGAGATGTGTGCTCAGACACTTTTCTGTTTCTTCAATACTCAGAGAGCCCACCTATGGTTTATACTGCAATTATGCTGAGCAAACCTTAGTTACAGTTTCTAGGAGAGAAGTGTTATCTGGCATAATCAACTGTCTGAATGTAGCGGTGACTTATCTCGGTGATCCAAAAGGGCCAGAATTGGGTGTATGTTTTGCAAGGGAGTGTGGAGACGGCAAACTGATGAGCATTGGTCAGATGGAGAATCGGACAGCACTTTGTGGTCGTAGAATTGCTGTTGATTGTCGCCATTTATATTTACTGTGCTGAGTGCTCATTGGCTGAGTGGTAGCCAGGTTGAGTGCATAAAACTTGGTATGCTCATTTGAAGGGGTTTTGCTGTTTGAGCTGACATTCACACATGAATAACGTTTCAGAGATCAAGACAAGAATTGAGAATTTGGTTTGTTGGTGGACCTGTTTGGAATAATTTCCTGTAGTTGTTTCTAACCAATATATATTTTTTTCCTTTTCGTGATACTGAACAAGGCCAGTATGCTGAAATACTCAGTCACAATGACGTGCCACTTCATGTTAGCACAACGATTAACGACTCCCAAATAGTTCTGTCTACACAATTTTACTCACAAGTGCTTGGGTCAAACTGTCGTATGGTTTTCAGGCACTTTCCAAATGTATCACATACTGAGATCACCTACTCCAGACTGATAACATGAAGAAGTTAATTTTTTTTTAAAATCACTTCATCCTAAGCAGGGAAGTTTTACTGCCACTGGTATGAAGAGGGTTACATAGGAGGAGAGTGATGAGAAATAGGAACAACTTATAGAATGTGTCAGAGAATGGGGAAAATAAGAACGAGAACACCAGTGTGAAGATAACTCAGAGTAGAGGTGGGTACAGGTAAAAGAACATGAGTTAAAAGATCTGAGTTAGAAAGATAGGAAATTGACCTTACATTTAAATTCTTGGAGATTGTAGTTGTCAGGGAAGCGAGTATACAGAAGAGAATTCCACAGGCGGGAAGTGTGAGAAAAGAAGCTGATGTAGTAGAAGTTACGGTTACATATTATTGGTTTCACTGTAAAAGGTTGGGACCTTCCTGACAAATTGACTATGGTGAGATTTAATTTCAGGTCTTATGGTCAGAAAGCATATGTTCTAACAACTTGGCCATGCATTCATTATTCAATTTACATGCCATCAACAAAAAAGAACTATAATATTAAGAACATGCTGCTTGTTTTGATGACTAGGTGGTCAATATGGCCTTGCCACCTTGCTGTGCAAATTATAAAGAAAAGAATAATACCAATAAGGTAAGCCCAGATTGAGCAACTACTTGTCACTATAACTGGTTTGTAATTCATCTATGAGTACAGAGAATGGAGAGACAGGAAGATTCCGTTAGAGTCAAAGAAAAGAGTAATGGACTGTTATGTCATATCCATTCTCCTATATGGCAATGAATATTGAACAATCTCTTCAAAAATGAAGGAGAGACTCGAAGCAACAAAAATATGGTTCTACAGAAGGATGATGAGGATACCATGGACGAAACATGTGAGGGTTTAGAGAGAATGCAAATGAAAAGAAAACTTATACTTGGCATGAGAAAGAGAAAGATGAGGTTTTTGAAAGATGTGTGTGTGGTGCCATGGTTATTGCCTCAGAACTAGAATTCGGCAAGCAGAGTTCAAATTCCAGTTGAATTTGTTGCATTCACTTACACACAAATACCCTTAGGAAAGGTATTAATCCATCTCTTCCCCCCAAATATGGATTGAATAGTAGGATGGATTGGGTTCTATAGCCTTGGTTGGCACCAGTCTCATGCAGAAAGTAATGGCAATCTACTGTGGAAAAATATTCTAGTCAGACATC
Source organism: Ascarosepion bandense (assembly GCA_037127315.1). Classification (NCBI taxonomy): domain Eukaryota; kingdom Metazoa; phylum Mollusca; class Cephalopoda; order Sepiida; family Sepiidae; genus Ascarosepion; species Ascarosepion bandense. The sequence goes on along the minus strand of JBBBDQ010002257.1, from coordinate 318,590 downwards.
TTTCTTTTGAGACATGATCACCCAAGTGTGTATCATGTATGGCACTTAACTGACTGAATGATGAAGGTGAGCTTGAGGAACTCACAGGATGGATAAAAGGAAAGAGAGACAGGGGAAAGCAGTGCAAGAACTATTTAATGGACTTAAGCAGGTTGATGGATGAGTGAGGAGAGGTACTAAGAGGAGAAAAAATTGGGACCGACAAGAGATAGAGGCAACTGGAAATCCATGATCACCAATGTCCTGAAAAGACATGGCACCTAAGAAAATGAAGAACTATAAATATTGACAAAATCTAAAAAAACAATTATTAAGGAAGATGTCTCACTCTTAACATTCATATAAAGGCATTAATATATATCAATATCATTAATATATATATATAAAGGCATTAATATATATCAATATCATTAATATATATATATATATATATATATATATATATATAGCATTAATATATATCAATATCATTAATATATATATATATATATATATATATATAAAGGCATTAATATATATCAATATCATTAATATATATATGAAGGCATTAATATATATCAATATCATTAATATATATATGAAGGCATTAATATATATCAATATCATTAATATATATATGAAGGCATTAATATATATCAATATCATTAATATATATCAATATCATTAATATATATATGAAGGCATTAATATATATCAATATCATTTACAAACACTATTTACAGATTAGTGGCACAGCAATGGGCACGAAAATGGCACCTAGTTATGCCAATATCTTTATGCATATTTTAGAAAAAAAGATACTAGACAGTTCACAATACAAACCATCACATTATTTTAGATACATTGATGATATTTTCTTAATATGGACTCATGGATTAGAAAAATTAAAAAACTTCTTCACTTTCTGCAACAACTTCCACAATACAATCAAATTTACCATGGAGTACTCATACACATCTGTCCCTTTCTTAGACGTCATGGTAAAATTAAATAAACATACACTTTCCACCAGTCTATACAACAAACCCACAAACCAACATAAATTCCTACACTTTAACAGTTGCCATCCCCTCAAATTAAAAAAAATCTATCGTATACAGCTCATTTATTAGAATAAAACGCATTTGCTCAGACCATCCAGATTTTCTAAACAACATTAACAACCCAATAAAACAGTTTCTAAAATGTAAATATCCAATAAAAATAATAAAGGAAGCACTACATAAAACCATCCACATAGATCGTAGCACACTTCTCACATACAAAAAACGAAAAGATAACAACCGAATTCCCATGGTTTTTAACCATAATCAATATTCCTACACACTTATCAAAAATTTAAAAAATGATTACAGGAACCTCCAATCAAACAAAAACATCAAAGACATTTTCGATAAACCACCCATAAATGCAAAGAAACAAACACCCAACCTATCAACTATCCTCACTTCTAACAAATATTTAAATAATACAAACCTATCAGGGAATTTAAAATGTGGGAAGCCTCGCTGTTTAATTTGTAAACATTTAATAACAGACAAAACATTCTCTGTACCCAACACCAAAATAAAATTACACCCACCAAACCTTACTTGTGACAGCAAAAACATCATCTACTTTCTCTTCTGCTCAATTTGCCCCAAAAGTGGATATATCGGCGAATCCGGTAATAGCTTTAGATTTCGCTTCAATAATCACAAACTAAATATACGAAAAAAAAATGTATACTCCCCAATTGCAGCCCATTTTAATCAACCTGATCATACTTTAGAAAATTGCAAATGTTTACTAATAGACTCCAATTTTAGTTCTACATACACACGCAGAAAGAAAGAAACATACTGGATTTTAAAATTAAATACACACAAGCTAGGGTTAAATAGGGACTTAGGTGTGTTGAATCTTTACAAATATTTCAATAGCTAAAAATTTTTTTTCAGATATTCCAAGAAATTTTTATCTAAAACAAACAGACTTTCTCTACGGACATGCCGCATGTTGTGAACAAACACACCACGTGATGTAAACAAAAAAATATTCGAACGCTATCATGAAATACGTTTCTAATTCAAATTTAAAAATCACTTGTTTCTGATGAAGGACCGAGGGCGGTCTGAAATATAAAATATAATAAAAATAAACAAATACTGTTCAAAAAAAGTACATTTTTAAATTCAAAACTTTTTATTAATATTTTTCCTATATGAAAGCATTAATATATATCAATATCATTTATATCTATACGAAGGCATTAATATATATCAATATCATTAATATATATATGAAGGCATTAATATATATCAATATCATTAATATATATCAATATCATTAATATATATATGAAGGCATTAATATATATCAATATCATTAATATATATATGAAGGCATTAACATATATCAATATCATTTATATATATATGAAGGCATTAATATATATCAATATCATTAGTATATATACGAAGGCATTATTATATATCAATATCATTAATATATATATGAAGGCATTAATATATATCAATATTATTAATATATATATGAAGGCATTAATATATATCAATATTATTAATATATATATGAAGGCATTAATATATATCAATATCATTAGTATATCAATATCATTAATATATATATGAAGGCATTAATATATATCAATATCATTAATATATATATGAAGGCATTAATATATTTCACTATTATTAATATATATATGAAGGCATTAATATATATCAATATTATTAATATATATATGAAGGTGCATTAATATATATCAATATTATTAATATATATATAAGGCATTAATATATATCAATATTATTAATATATATATATATATAATAATATATATCAATATTATTAATATATATATGAAGGCATTAATATATATCAATATCATTAATATATATCAATATTATTAATATATATATGAAGGCATTAATATATATCAATATAATATTAATATATATATGAAGTAATTAATATATATCAATATTATTAATATATATATGAAGGCATTAATATATATCAATATTATTAATATATATATGAAGGCATTAATATATATCAATATCATTAATATATATCAATATCATTAATATATATATGAAGGCATTAATATATATCAATATCATTAATATATATATGAAGGCATTAATATATATCAATATCATTTATATATATATGAAGGCATTAATATATATCAATATCATTAATATATATACGAAGGCATTAATATATATCAATATCATCAATATATATATGAAGGCATTAATATATATCAATATTATTAATATATATATGAAGGCATTAATATATATCAATATTATTAATATATATATGAAGGCATTAATATATATCAATATCATTAGTATATATATGAAGGCATTAATATATATCAATATCATTAATAATATATATCAATATCATTAATATATATATATATGAAGGCATTAATATATATCAATATCATTATTGATATCAATATCATTAATATATATATGAAGGCATTAATATATAACAATATCATTAATATATATATGAAGGCATTAATATATCAATATTATTAATATATATATGAAGGCATTAATATATATCAATATTATTAATATATATATATGAAGGCATTAATATATATCAATATTATTAATATATGTATATGAAGGCATTAATATATATCAATATTAATATATATCAATATCATTAATATATATATGAAGGCATTAATATATATCAATATTATTAATATATATATATGAAGGCATTAATATATATCAATATCATTAATATATATATGAAGTATTAATATATATCAATATCATTAATATATATAATGGCTGCATTAATATATATCAATATCATTAATATATATATGAAGGCATTAATATATATCAATATCATTAATATATATCAATATCATTAATATATATATGAAGGCATTAATATATATCAATATTATTAATATATATATATGAAGGCATTAATATATATCAATATTATTAATATATATATGAAGGGCATTAATATATATCAATATCATTAATATATATACGAAGGCATTAATATATATCAATATCATTAATATATATATATATGAAGGCATTAATATATATCAATATTATTAATATATATATATGAAGGCATTAATATATATCAATATCATTAATATATATATGAAGGCATTAATATATAACAATATCATTAATATATATATGAAGGCATTAATATATCAATATTATTAATATATATATGAAGGCATTAATATATATCAATATTATTAATATATATATATGAAGGCATTAATATATATCAATATTATTAATATATGTATATGAAGGCATTAATATATATCAATATCATTAATATATATCAATATCATTAATATATATATGAAGGCATTAATATATATCAATATTCTTAATATATATATATGAAGGCATTAATATATATCAATATCATTAATATATATATGAAGGCATTAATATATATCAATATCATTAATATATATACGAAGGCATTAATATATATCAATATCATTAATATATATATGAAGGCATTAATATATATCAATATCATTAATATATATCAATATCATTAATATATATATGAAGGCATTAATATATATCAATATTAATATATATCAATATCATTAATATATATATGAAGGCATTAATATATATCAATATTATTAATATATATATGAAGGCATTAATATATATCAATATCATTAATATATATATATGAAGGCATTAATATATATCAATATCATTAATATGTATCAACCGGTATGTTTCCTGATAAAAAGTCAACAGGAAAACGAATTTAAGTTTTAAATGTTAATCAAATCAAATTGCCAACATTATCAGTTTCCGAAGCAGCTAATATACCCAAGATAAGATTTTCAACAAACAGTAACTGAGGAATGTAAAAGTAAAATGGACGCTGACCAAATCCAATGACCCACATGACGTGCGAGAGAAAATGAATGTGAATACACAGGAGACATATTGCTAATGGACTCAAAAAGATTTTGTTTTTGATAGGGAAGAAATTCTTCAATTATTCAACAACAATACAAATACAACTAAAATCAGTTTTCACTCTTTAATTGTCACATGACAACCTCTCTAATTGCAGGCATAGATTCAGTGCCATGGAAAGGGAAGATAACATCACCATTTTTGTTTGAATTATGATGTTCTTCACTTACCAAACAGTGGCGGCATTGTTGGTTGGTTGTTTTGTTTTTATGGCATATCAACACCTTTCTGGGTCATTTATTGCCAACTAAATTTTATTGATTTATTGCTGGTAATACCTTTTTCTTTCAACAATTTATTGTTGTTTTTATATAAGTTTTGTGTCTAGTAATGCTTTTTTCTTTTTCAAGTCTCAAGATTCATTGGGATTATACATCTCCTCATAATAGACATCATTTTCACCCTTTTTGTACACCCTTCTAACAGCAAATTCATTTAGTTACCCTGTAACTTGAATGGCTTGGAGATATTAAGCTCGGAGAACAAATATTATTAAGATTGTTGGTTAGTTGGTTGTTTTGTTTTTATGGCTTATCAACCTTGATGAGTCATTTATTGCCAACTAAATTTTATTTATTCATTGCTGGTTATACCTTTTTCTTTCAACAATTTATTGTTGTGTTTATATAAGTTTTATATCTAGCAATACCTTTTTCGAGTATCAAGATTCATTGGGATTTGTTTTTAAGGGCAGGGTCCCCAAGTCCTACCCTTGTTATTTAACCCATAACTGCAGGGAAGGGACGGATTAATACCGTTCCCAATGGTACCAGTGTTATTATGTATGGGGGAAGACAGAAAATTTTGTGTATGTTTAATTTTACTAACCAGAATGATTTTGGTTGGTTGTTTTGTTTTTATGGCATATCAACCTCGGCGCATCATTTATTACCAACTAAATTTTATTTATTTATTGCTGGTAATACCTTTTTTTTTTCAACAATTTGTTGTTGTTTTTTTATAGAAGTTTTTGTGTCTAGTAATACTTTTTTCTTTTTCGAGTATCAAGATTCATTGGGATTTGTTTTTAAAGACAGGGTCCCAAATCCTACCCTTGTTATTTAACCCATAACTGGAGGGAAGGGATAGATTAATACTTTTTCCAAGTGAATGCTTAAGTGAATGCTTAAGTGAATGCAGGGTATTCAACTGGAATTTGATTTCTCTTTCTGAGCCAATATCCACTGCACCACAATGCACATCCGTCACTAAACACTTACAGCACCTGCTATTCCCAAGCGGTCACCCGTCTTACTATTCAACCCATAGCTGGGGGAAGAGATGGATTAATACCTTTCCTAAGGGTATTTGTGCATAAGTGAATGCAACAAATTCAACTGGAATTTGAACTGACCAGGCTCAATGTTGCTTAACTTTGGTGATTGAGCGAGAACTGGTGTATTCAACGTGATAGGCCGTAAGCTGGCTGCTTTGTAAACTAATAATATAGTGTATTGTGTAAGAGAAAGTGAGTTTCCTCACCTTTTTCACATTCATGTGAATTCTTATATGAATGAAAACACAATGAAATTCACAGCTCTGACAAACTCTTTTTCCTGGTGCCCTGACCACATAAATTTAAGTGTGCTACAAGGGTGGCATCTAGGGGCCACCCTGATATGGCTGAAATAATTAAATATAACTGCTACTTCTGCTTCAACAGTTTCTTTATTTGCACTTTCTGCCTGTGGAACTCTCTTCTATTAACTTGCTTCCTTCATAGCTACAATCTATAAAAATTTAAATTCATTTGCCACCTTCTATCTTCTTGAATCTCGTTCATCTTTTATCCTTTCTTCAATATCCTCTGTAGCCAGTCTTTTCTCTTTCCTGATAGCTACAATCTCCAAGAATTTAAATGCAACATCAATTGTGATCTATCTTCTTGAATCTCGTTCATCTTTTATCCTTTCTTCAATATCCTCTGTAGCCAGTCTTTTCTCTTTCCTGATAGCTACAATCTCCAAGAATTTAAATGCAACTTCAATTGCGATCTATCTTCTTGAATCTCGTTCATCTTTTATCCTTTCTTCAATATCCTCTGTAGCTAGTCTTTTCTCTTTCCTGATAGCTACAATTTCCAAGAATTTAAATGCAACGTCAATTGCGATCTATCTTCTTGAATCTCGTTCATCTTTTATCCTTTTTTCAATATCCCCTGTAGCTAGTCTTTTCTCTTTCCTGATAGCTACAATCTCCAAGAATTTAAATGCAACTTCAATTGCGATCTATCTTCTTGAATCTCGTTCATCTTTTATCATTTTTTCAATATCCCCTGTAGCTAGTCTTTTCTCTTTCCTGATAGCTACAATCTCCAAGAATTTAAATGCAACGTCAATTGCGATCTATCTTCTTGAATCTCGTTCATCTTTTATCCTTTTTTCAATATCCCCTGTAATCAGTCCTTTTCATTTTCTGTAAATCCCTGCACACTACTGGTAGTCCAGCCTTACTTAGGGTGAAATTATTAAAAAAAATATTTAATGTGGTTTGATCTGAAATCTAGAACTGTTTATATCAATATGAAATAGAGAGGGAATTAGTGTTTCATGCCTTTCACATAAGTAATAACATTAATGATTGATAATTCTTTATTCCAGAAAACTCTTTGTAGTGTAAAAACATAATAACACTGATGCTGCGGCTATAGTTTCAGTAACAAGTTGCGAACCCCAATCCTTTAGATCTGAATTAAGATTTGTCCTTCTCCAAGGCTGGTTAGCAGTCAAAGATGTAGTGTCTAGTCTACCCTGTTATTTTATTGATAGCTGTAAAGCTGGGTTGGATAAGAAATAGATTTTTACTTTTCCAAGGATATTAATATGAACATATAGTTAAGGATGCATAATTTTACAATCAAATCCCTTGAAGAGTGGATATAATCTCTGTAAAACTTTAAGTAGGGACAAGATGAGTGAACATTTCTATTAATGTTCTCGCTTTAATAATTATAATTACAAAAACTTCTTGCCTTAAAAAGCATTATCTTTCAGAAATACCTTTGTCAACTTCCTTCTTTCTTTTGTTAAACATAACTGTCATATATATATATATATATATATATATACAGTACTGTGCAAAAGTATTAGGACAAGAACTATTTTATATTTTATGAGGCATCAAAATAAAGTTTTAAATCACCCCTGTCCTAACACTTTTGCACACTACAAAAGTATTAGGACAGGGGTGATTTTCCTAAAAACCTCACTGAAATTCAAATACAGGGTAAAAAGCCAAGTAAATTGCTAATAAATATTGATTATTTAAAACTAGGTGTAAATAAAATGTATTAAGAATGTTAATTTTTCCTATTTTCTATAAAACAAGTTATTTTGAAACTACTCATTATTCTATTATCCTTGAATATCAAAGACTTTTTTCTTATTCCCCCTTTCGAATTGACAAATCTAATGTTACTTTGCAAGACACACTTTGGGAAAAAAATACAAGCTGCTTAGCAGGAGATACTATTAGATACATTGAAGAAGCTTGTGATGTCATTGCCTGACAAAATGAAGGCTGTGATCAAAGCAAAAGACTATTATACTAAATATTAAATTTATTTTGTAACAAGTATTGTTTTGTTAAAGCATTTGTTGAGTAAATCAAATAAAATTACTTTAATTAAATTGATTATTTTCTGTCAATATGCCTCATAAAAGATAAAATAGTTCTTGTCCTAATACTTTTGCACAGTATTGTATATATAAACATTCGCAGACAGATCTGTTTTGCTGTATCACAGCTCATCAGTACAGTTAGACATCCAATTACTTTTAGCCAGGATTGAAACCCAACCAAATTGATGTCAGTCGTGATTCTACCTCTGAGCAAAGGGTGCTCAGTAGAAGGAGGCAGACTTTTAGCATGTTATGTACAATGTACACACTCCAGTAGCTGAGAGTGTTCTAATTCATTTTTGAATGGACAATGCATAGATGCTAGAGTAGCTACTGTTTTTACAAAGCCTCCCATTCTTCCAGAGTGCTCAATCAGGGTGTGAGAGTGTATAAATGTCTGTTTGAAAAAAAAATGGGATTGGGTGTGGCATGTGAGTTCTGGGTAAAAGATGGATAAGGGGATGGTGTTATCATCCGACATGTTATCTTGGGAGTATATAATTTAGCTTTCTGCAATTATTTCATTTCTTTTCACATGCATTTGTGGCAGGACAAATCATGGCTCCTTCACCACAACTATTCACCTGCTCACCATACTCTGAGCATCCAACAGTTCCTGGCTAAGAAAAAAACCTCACCATACTAGAGCAACCTCCCTATTCACCTGATCTTGCTCCATGTGACTTTTTTCTTTCCTGCAAATTCAAGGGAATTGTCAGGAAGACATGTTTTTGAGGCATGGAGACCATAAAGAGTGCTGTAATGATGGAGCTGAAGGACATCCAAGAAGTATCCTTCCAATAGCGCAGAGAAGAAAGAGAAAACCATATAGTTTACTGGTTGGAACAGAAATAAACTGGTTGTGACACAAGTCCCGTTACTTTTAAGACAGACCTTATATATTGTTTTGACATATATATCATTATTGACATATTCAAACAAGGACACATAGTGCATAAAAGCATTGGTTAAATCAAATGACTTGAACCAAAGAGTTGTGAGTTCAGTACCTGGCTACAGCAGTGGTGAACAAATTAGAGAGTCGAGTAAAAGGGAGATAACTACATGGCATTCTGAAGTGGCATGGCACATGGAATGAGAATTATATATACCGGTGATCGAAATAAAGGGTTCAGTTTGAAGTACCAAGCATCTGTAAAAGATCTGAGTGTACAATTACCAAAACATTTTGAATATGGCAATAAAGATGAGGACAACAGTCTGAACACATAAATAATGGAAATACTACCTCATCTCAGAAGTATAAACTAATAAAAGGTTCAGTTCAAAATTCCTAGCACCTGAAGAAGGCCAGAGCGTACAATGTCCGAAACATCATAAACATGGCAATAAAGATGAGGACAACAGTTCAAACATATAAATAATATAAATACTACCTCATCTCAGAAGTATAAACTAATAAATGGTTCAGTTCAAAATTCCTAGCACCTGAAGAAGGCCAGAGTGTACCATGTCTGAAACATCATAAACATGGGAATAAAGATGAAGACAACAGTCTGAACAATGTAAATAATGTAAATACTACCTCATTTCAGAAGTATGGACAAATATATATGTGTGTGTGTGTGTGTGTGTGTGTGTGTGTGTGTAAATACTTTTTAGAATGTGATTAGATATTATGTAAATATTTTAAAAACTTGCATAAGTAAGGCTACAAATCCCAGTAGACTTGCAGAAGTAAATTTTATTTAATAAATAAACTGGATTTATCTTCTTCATCTCCGATGCACCTACCCAGAGATATTCAAATTGGGATAGATATAATATTGGATGTCTAATCTCGATACATAAAAGTTAAATTGATGCCTCTCCACAGCACCTGAATAATAATTACAGCATATCTATCTATCTATACACACACACACACACGCACACACACACACACACACACACACACACACACATATATATGTTGTGGAGTTGTTGTGGCGAAACTTCACTGCAAAGTAGTAGGGATTGGTTAGATCGGAAGTAAGACACAGAAAACAGAAGTAGGTTCAAAACAGTGTATTAGAATAACAAGAACATATGTACAAAAGAAGTGTTAGTAAGCAGTATATAGAAATCAGTAAGTCTGAATGGTAGAGTTACACTACTTATTGCCTGAATTCTGGCTGGCTTTAACTGTGTACTAACTGTCGTCAACTGTTTGCTAATTGCTTCCCAGAAGTCACACAGGTAATTATATATAGTAAGAGAAGAGGAAGAGTCCATTCCTCCTAGAAGCGCATCATAACAATATATATATATATATATATAAAAGAGTGAACATTGAAGTCATCACACAGGGGCGATAGACTGTTTCATGCTAAGTGCAATCATCAGGCCTGATGATTGTGCTTAGCATGAAACAGTCTGTCGCCTTAAGTGTTGACTTCAATGTTCACTCTTTTATATTTACATACGCTCTATCTCTGATATTGAGTACTTTATCCTATAAATATAGCACACCTTAAAACGATATTTATTCATATATATATATATAAACATGTTACGGAAATTAACGAATTTTAATGAAACTTGGTTATAAGCAACCGACAATTTGTAATGAATTATTTTGAACATTATTTTTACCAATATTCGTATTTAAGTAGATATTCTGTTTTTAAGACAGTACCAGATCAAATGGTAGCTTCCCCTATGTAAATAGGGGTCGCAGGTTCGAATCCTGCTGGATAGCACACATTTTCGTAATAAAATTTTATCGTGAAATAATCAGGCCGGTAGATATAAATATAAAATACTGTTTAATTAAAAACAGAATATCTACTTAAATACGAGTATCGGTAAAAATAATGTTCAAAATAATTCATTATATATATATATATATATATATAATCATCTGCAGACAAGCCTGTTTTGCTATATCATAGGTCTTCAATGCAGTTAACCATTTGCATTAAACTAGGATCAAAATCTGACTGATTTGTCATCAGACAGATATATTTCCACTTCATTATTGGCATATTCCAGAGAAAGGCAGCTTTCATAGTAGGTTATTCATAGGATGTAAACAAACTGCAAGTCACTGACAGTATTCAGTTTGATAGCTGAACTGAATTGCGTTCAAAACGTTAACCAATGAACATAGTGTAAAGCCGAAAATTGTTACTGTTTTTATGAAATCTATTTCTTTCTATAATGATCTATCGGTGGGTGAGTACATAAATAATCACCTCCAGACAAAACATGTTTTGCTAGATTGACCGTTTGTCTCAAGCCTTGAAATCCTACTATATAAATCTAAACTTATTTATAAATGGAACTTTGTCTGTGTGTGTGTGTGTTTGCGTGTGTGTGTGTTTGTGTGTGTGCGTGTGTATCCGTTACTTATAGACTCCAAAATGGCTAAACCGATTTTCTTGAAAATTTACACAGTTGTACTATAAGCGTCTGCGAGTGTTCTTAGCTAGGTTTTGTGTCGAGGTACCACCACTAAATATTGACAATCAATAACTGAAAAAATCGGGTTATAGAAGGAGTGGTCCGATTTTAATCAAATTTGATACACCCATAGACAAAGACATAAGAAATGATATTCGGAAGTTTCAAGGTTGCAGTTCTTACAATAGTGCAGAAAATCGATAATATATAAATATATATATATATATATATATATATTATCGATTATATATATATATATGTATAAAAGGCAAGATGTTTGTGTGTGTGTGTCTGTTTATCTGCCTGTATTTTAGCCCTATTATTTTAGTTTTTGCTTTGGGTTTGGCTCTAAGTAGGTATAATTGTAGTTCTTAGTCTCAGCCATGATACCGTTTACTCAGAGGACTTATTTAGCCTTCAAAATTCAGTTTACAATGAAAAAAACTTATTTGATATCGATACCTGGAAATCAAAATTTGACTTACATCCATTTATTTTTCTTTCAGTCTACGGTTTTGCTTTAACTGGAAACAACTATTGCTTTTTAGTCTTTCGTGCCAACGTCCAAAGAGTCTGAGCTCCAGGACTATGGATTAGTTTTAAAGCTTTCATTACACCTAAGCAACTGCTAGTATATATATAAGAGAGAATGGCAGACTCTTAAAAGCAGAGAGGATAATTGAAAAGATTTTATCCAATATATATTATTAATTAGCTAAAAATAGAGAGCTCAATGGATATTATCCAGAGTAATATAAAATATTGAGAGGTAAACTCAAAACAAAGTTAAACACTTATAAATCAAGATTTATTTTAACAATGTAATTTTACATTGTCTCATTCAGAACATTGAAAAATAAATAAATTCACTCAGGATATTTTAAAAATGTTTTTAACAGAGGAAATGAAGTCTGTATTATTTTGTAGGTGCCTTGGTGATGCTTGTAAATTGCCAAACACATCCAAAGTTCACACAATTTAAATATCAGAAGGTTGAAGGTTGAATTTTGAAATGTGAAAGGATAAAATATTTCATTTCTACATTAAAGTAAAGATTTATCAACAGAATAACAAAAATTCTAAGAAGAAAAATATAGGTGAAATTTAGTTAACTGAACACTATAACATATTTTTTTTTTAATCATTTCACCCCAAGCAAGGCATTCCACTGCCACTATTGCGCTTGGGGCTACATAGGGGAAGGTAAATAGAAAGAGTGGTTAGATATAGGAAATGTCAGAAGGGGGTGATAGATAGTTGGGTGGGTGGGAAGAGTGTTTGAAAGAATGGAAGCGAGTTAGTTTGTTAGGAGGTGTCTATTGACCTTACATTTAAACTCCTGGAGATTCTAGCTGTTGGGGAAGCAGTCATGTGGAAGGGAATTCCACAGTCGGGAAGTGCGAGAAAAGAAACTGTTGGAGTAGAAGTTGCGGTTGCATTTTATCGGTTTCACTGTAAAAGGGTGGGATCTAGTTGCTAATCTAGTATCTGGTGCAAATTCGAACCTAGGCGGCACCAGTGATCTAAGTTCATCGGAGCAGAAGCCATGAAAGTACTTGTAGAAGAGGCACAGGGAAGCCACATCACGCCGGTGAGAGAGTGGTTGCAGCCGGTCTGCCAAGTCAGTATCAACCACATTACAGATCCTCTTTTGTATTTTGTCAAGAAGCCCAAGGAGAGCAGCAGGGGAACCCGACCAGATATGGCAGCAATATTCAAGACACGGGCGGATGGTAGATTTGTATATGTATTTATGTATTTGTATGTGTGTGATCTGATGCATCTATTCTCAATTTATTTCTGGTTTAAATTGCAGGATACAAAACCTATATCCTTCATCAACCAACTATAATAGACAAAGTAAAATTGCACACCGACAAAATTGGAGTCAAACGACTCAAAAGCATTTTGGAAAAGTTAGAATGGGAGCGGTATCCGATAACATCTCGCCACAATGTGAGGAATAAAATTCAAGCTGACTCTGTCGTGTCTCACCATCATATATTCATTTTACCTCTTCTTCCCATTTTCGTCTTTTTTAATTTCAACAACAGGACGCACTAAGTACAATTTCTTTATTTGTTTAATCTTCTCTTTCACTCTCGCCAACCTGTCAAAAAAGGGAAAGAAACATAAGAATTTACATTCTGTTACTGCACAACCATGAACTCTCAGCTTCTGTGGACATTTCAAATACCTACATTTCTCCTGAACAATTTTAACTACAAAACTGCATGCATTTTCTCAAAGAACATTTTTCTTCCCACAAAGCATGGTCCAGGCTTGCCTCCCAGAGAGTAAAACACTACGCCTCCTTGGTCTCACACTTTCAGCAGACCTCAAGTGGAATGCCTATATCGAATCCATTGCTATTCTCCTTGGGCTTCACGACAAGGTACAGTGGAGGGTCTGTAATGTGATCGATACCGACTTAGCAGATCGCCTGCAGTCTCTCTCTCACTGGCGTGACATGGCTTCCCTGTGTCTCTTCTATAAATACTTTCACGGCTTCTGCTCCGATGAACTTAGATCACTGGTGCCCCCTAGGTTCGAATTTGCACCAGATACTAGATTAGCAACTAGATCCCACCCTTTTACAGTGAAACCGATAAAATGCAACCGCAACTTCTACTCCAACAGTTTCTTTTCTCGCACTTCCCGACTGTGGAATTCCCTTCCACATGACTGCTTCCCCAACAGCTAGAATCTCCAGGAGTTTAAATGTAAGGTCAATAGACACCTCCTAACAAACTAACTCGCTTCCATTCTTTCAAACACTCTTCCCACCCACCCAACTATCTATCACCTTCCTTCTGACATTTCCTATATCTAACCACTCTTTCTATTTACCTTCCCCTATGTAGCCCCAAGCACAATAGTGGCAGTGGAATGCCTTGCTTGGGGTGAAATGATTAAAAAAAAAATATGTTATAGTGTAGCACGAATTTACACGAGATACTAGATTAGCAACTATATACCACCCCTTTACAGTTAAACAAATAAAATGTAACCATAAATTCTACTCCAACAGCTTCTTTTCCTTGTGCTTCTCGCCTGTGGAACTCCCTTCCACAAGTCTGATTTCCCAACAGCTACAGTCTCCAGGTGTTTAAATGTAGGGTCAATAGACACCTCCTATCACACTAACTCCCAATTATTCTCAGAACACTCTCATCTACCAAACCCTCATTCTCGGTATCCTTACCTGCCTATCACCCACCCTCTGACATTTCCTATATTATTTAACCATTCTCGGTATCCCTACAAGACCTCCTACAGAAGGTAGCTGAAGAGAGTGACAAAAAAACTGCAAATAAACTGCAAGAAAACTGAATACATGGTCATCATAAAAAAGAGCAACCCAAAATGCCAAATACAGGTTGGAGGGGATACTAAAATCAAGCAACTACAAAAATTTAAATACCTGGTTAGTGTTCTAACAGAAGACGAAAAGTGCGACAGGGAGATCTGAAGGTGAATTGGCACAGCGAAGGATGTGTTCCAGAAGCTGAGTAAAGTATTAAGACACAGGAAATTTTCACTGGAAACAAAGAAGAGGGTACTAGATTGCTATGTGATGTCAGTTCTTCAATATGGCAGTGAATATCATCAAAGATTAAGGAAAAACTTCAAGCAACTGATATGTTGTTCTACAGAGGGATGCTGCGGATATCATAGATCGAGCATGTGAGCAATGAGGAGGTGTTGGAAAGAATGAAAACTAAAAGGAAATTAGTAATGAGCATCAGGAAGAGACAACTGAAGTTCCTGGGCATGCAAAGAAGGAGTGCTTAAAGAACCTGATACTAGCAGGCCAGATAGAGGGAAAAAGAGACAGAGGAAAGCAGCGGATAACATATTTGAAGGGTTTGAGCAGGTGGATGGCAGAACAGGGGTTGCGAGCCACCATGGATAGGGAGAAGTGGAAGGCCATGATCACCTATGTCCTGAAAGGACAAGGCACATAGAAGAAGGAGAAGTCAGCTTGCTGAAGTAAATTTTAAAATAAACTGTAAGAATGAAACTAACACGACAAGAAGTAATGATCAGACTAGCTGGTTAGCTATTATTACACATTAAAATGCTAAGAGGCGAAAATAAAGTTCTTATTTATAATTCTTTGCACAGTTTCGCACAAGGACACAAGTATAGCACACCCAGACAAGGAGAAACATACATATGAGGCATTGCAATTTAACAAAATGTTCACATCATGCTGATTATACAATGAGTTAATATAAAATTCATGCCCGAGCACTTCCAGATATGTTCTGGTGGATGAGCATGTACTACACCCTTGTACAAATTAATTGAAACAAAATGAATAATGTCTTTCTAGGATCTTTTACACTTTCCCTGATCATGTATACATCATCTCTTGGTGTTGATTTTCATTTTTTTAGTACCTCTTGTGAGTGTTAAATTCACTAAACCTACTCTTCTAATATATACCAGTAGGATCAATTGTTTCAATATCCTTTTATTTTGTATGTTTTTACATTTCTTTTTTCTTTATACATTCAGTTCTTAGCATTTTCAGCATCATTATATAGACCCATACACCCTCATACAAATTAATTAAAACAAAACGAATAATGTCTTCCTAAAATCTTTCCCACTTTCCCAGACCACATGTATGTTGTTTCTTGCCACTGTTTTTCTCTCCTGACCACATTTTTCTTTTCGTTTTGGACTGATGGATCCAATTTGTTTCTTTGCCTTGATGACATGACTGACAGTTAAAAGGCTGACAATATATATATATATAACAATATCCGTGATCTCTCTGTAAAGCTTGCCAGTGTGTTTGTGCAGCATTACAATTTTTGTAAACTTACTTGAATTAACATCCATTGCAGAAAATGGCCATAGGAAAACTAATTGATGTTGAGACAACAGTGTCTGGGTGTGATAAAAATCTGATGCAATCATGAATAATGCAATATTTTTCAAAGCCAAACAAATTTCATCTTACACCTTGTAATTCATTGTTGATTCATATTACTGCCCATCACTGCAATATGACCTAATCTGAGGAAAAAATAGAAATTGATTACACCCTGTCACTCCAATAGGTCTAGAACTGACTGTATGGTGAAAGAAAAGAAACTAAAGTAAGAAGTTGATAAGCTGTAAAAAACAAATGAATTTGCGCAAGGGTTAATAGCTGTTCAAAATATGGAATTGGAAGGCTGAATTCAAATTCCAGTTGTGTTTGTTACTATCAATTATATGCAGATATATACTAATTCAGTTATCCTTGGGAAAGGTAAGAATCAATCTATTCTCTCCCTATATATGGATTAAGTAGTAGTACTCTCCATAAAAATCATTGCTATTCTTAAAAAAATTGTTAATGCAGATATTCTTAGGAAAGGTATGAATCCATTTACTTTTTTTCCAGCTATAGGTTAAATACTATTACTATCTGTAAAAATCATTACTATTCTTAAAACAAAATTGTTAATGCAATATTCACTTAAAAAAAGAAAGAAATATTATTAAAAAAACTTTGAATAATCCACAAAAAAATGATAAGCTGTAAAAAACAAATTGTTTAATCTATAATTCAGATATGTTCTAACATCCATTTTTGTTTAGGCGTACATGAGATGTAACAGTCCTTGCTGAACAGTAGAGGACGTTATATGTGTTCATGTTATACTGTTGGTGAAAACTGATTAGCATCAAGATTTGTGTAAAAACATTAATTAAAACATTCTTCTTCTATGTGCCATGTTCCTTCAGGACATGAGCAATCTTGGCCTTCCACATTTCATTGTCTGTTGTAGCTCTTAACATGCTTGCATTTTTACCCCTCACAAACTCTACTCTGCCATCTATTTGCTCAAGTCTATCAGATGCATGTTGCTTTTTCCTGTCTCTTTTTCCTTCTATCTGCTTTGTGAGTATCAAATTCTCCAAGCCTTCCTTCCTCATTATGTGTCTCAGAAAATTTCAGGTGTCTTTTCCTGATGTTAAATATCAGTTTCCTATTCATGCCCATCCTCTCCAGAACTTTGTTATTGCTCACATGCTCAGTGCATGATATACTCAGCACTCTTCTGTACAACTAAATTTTGGTTGCTTCACATCTTCATTTGATCTTTGATGACATTGTCCAGCATTTACTTCCATATTGAAGGGTCAGTCAGTTAAGTGCCATACGTGATACACACTTTGAGACACAACTGACTGGGCAGAATATTATCCTGCAGTAGGTTCCCATTGCTTTCTGCGGTAGACTGGTTGCCAGCCAAGGCTATAGAACCCAATCTGTCCTATTAATAACCCATAAATGGAGGGAAGTGATGGATTAATACCTTTCCCAAAGGCATTTGTGCATAAGTGAATGCAAGAATTCAACTGGCATTTGAACTCGGCTTCCTGATTTGTTGTTCTGATCTGATATCCACTGCACCACAACGCACCTTCAATTGAAGAGTAGATATTGTATAACAGTCCAGCACTTTCTTCTTTGTTGCCAGTGAAATTTTCCTGTCTCTTGATACTCTGCTTAGCTTTTGGAATG